>PVKH010014759.1:0-16164 GCA_004027955.1 Chaetophractus vellerosus
TGCTCAGGATGTGGGTCTTTCCTATTCTTACACAATAGGAGAAGATTGCTTTAGGTTTTAGTTTTGCTAATAATGTGGAGGCTAAAAGACTAGATCTCTTATTACACAATGGTTTTCAAATTTCTATTTGAAAATTTCAGAACCATTAAACGATGTTAGTATTTTGAACAATCTCATTTTGCAGGAGGAAGAGGGTGTCAAAATCTGACAAAATATGTGCTTATTAAAACCTTTGTAGATTTTGGATTTTAAATGTTATGCCAATAATAATTATTGCCTACTTGATAGTTGGAATCAAAGGTGTGTTTTGGTTTTAAAATATGTTAAGCATGTAATATAAACAAGTATCTACAGTGATTTAGAAGTTCTGATCATCCCTCATATACCCAACTATGGATCCATGTTCATTTGGAAAACTTCAAGAAAAGAGAGGTCTTTATATTGGTAAATAGAAATGTTTATGAGATTTGAGAATGGGTTTTGACTTTTTTGAGGACCAGATTAATGTCTTTGACAGCTTTACTCTAAATTGATAGCTCTCTGTGTTGGACTTTTATTGGTAATGATGAGGAAGGCTGGATAAATACTGTTGAGGGATAAAATTGTAGTGTTTGGTGCCATTTTTTCTGCTGGATTTTCTTTGCAGATCACTTTCTTTTCCTCAGAGCCTAACTAAGCTTCCTTAAGTGCAAAGTGCGGGTATTATCAGCCTTGCCTACCTTACAGCATTTTGTAAAGGTGAAATGAGATAATCTATGTGAAGATGCTCCATAAAAGTGTGAAGCACTTTCCAAATATAAGGTTTAGTAGTATTTTTAGTTTGGATTATAACATTTGCAGTATAACATTTATTTTTTCTTTATTCTTTTTTTTTTGTACAGTATAACATTTATTGGCTTAGTTTTTATATATGTCATTTTAATTTAAGCCAAGCAAATTGTTTAACCTCTGATTTGTATCCAATGTGGTCTGCTTGTGTTTTTCATGCTTTCCAATGAGGGAAAACTGCTGAAGCATCTCCCTCAGATAGTCTGTTCTCTACCTAAGCTCTTCCAGCAGCCTGCACTCCCTTGGAGAAAGATTGTTTTGCAGTAATAACAGAATGTGGACATTAGGAAATTATTGCCCAGTGCATTAGTCGTAAAAAGACCTAGTTTTCGTAGCTAAAATTGCAGATTCATGAAATTATTTTGGGCGCTGTAGCTACATAAGTCTTGCAAATAAGTATACAAGTGTACCAGATCACAAACAACGACCAGTTCAGTTTTAGAATTTGGACTGAAATATATGCCTAGAGCTAAAGATCAAGAAACTCTGGAGCCAGACTATATGGGTTCAGATCCTTGGGCAAATCACTTAATTTCACTGGTTTAAAATTTAGGATGAGAGTAATTATAACCCCAGAGATCTGTTTTGAAGATTGAGAATTTCTGACAGGTACTCATAAATGTGTGTTAGTGTTAATCAATTAGCTTGCAGGGTATTTGACTTTTTTTCAAGGCTGTATATATTGTTGCAAATTTAGAGACTGTTCTTTCCCTTAGGTAGAATCTTCTGTAATAGAAGCCAACTTGATTCACTGTCTCCAGGAACAGCTATGACTGGTGTTTCCTTTTCTTGGTCATGCTTTTGCTCGTGACTGGCAAAATTTCATAGTTTTGAACAGGGTTGAATTTTTTTTTTTTAATTGAAGAAGTAGGATTACAGAAAAATCATGGAGGAAAATACACACAGTTTTCCTATTATTAACACTTGGCATTAGTATAGTACCTTTGTTATATTTTATGAAGCAATATTATTATAATTATACTATTAACTGTAGTCCATAGTGTATTAGCATTTACTGTTTGTGTTACACAGTCCTATGGTTAAAACACAACTTTTAATTTAGTGACATATACACAGCCTAAAAATTTCCCTTTTAACAATATTCAAATATATAATTCACTGGTGTTCATTACATTCACAGTTTTGGGCTACCATCATTCCAAACAGAAACTCTGAACCCATTAAACATTGACTCTCCATTTCCTCCCACACCCTACCCCCTGGTAACCTGTATTCTAGTTTCTGAGTCTATGGATTTCCTTATTCTAATTATTTCATTTCACTGTCTTTTGTGTCTGGCTTATTTCACTCAACATAATGTCTTCAGGGTTCATCTGTGTTGTTGCATGTATCAGAACTTCATTCTTTTTTATAGCTGAATAGTATTCCATTGTGTGTATGTACCACATTTTGTTTATCTCTTCTTTTTGATGAACATTTGGTTCCTTCATTCTTTTGGCACTTGTGAATAATGATGCTGTGATCATCGATGTACAAATATCTATTTGAGCCCTTGCTTTCAATTCTTTTGGGTACATATCTAGAAGTAGGATTGCCAGATCATATGGTAATTCTAAACTTAACCTTCTGAGGAAACTAAACTATTTTCCACAGTGGCTGCACCATTTTACATTCACAAGAACAATTAACAAGTTTTCCAATTTCTCTACATCCTTTACAGTGCTTATTTTCTGGTGTGGTTTTTTGTTTGTTTGTTTGTTTGTTTTTTAAAACAATTTATTGAAACATATCATTCATACATGAATGTACATAAACTATAAGTGTTCAGTAAATCTCGTGAACTTACATAACAAACATGCATAACATCATACAGGGCTCCCACACATCACCCCCCCACACACAAACACCCTACATTGTTGTGAGACATTTGTTAACAAGTCATGAAAGAGCATCATCAAAGTATTACTACCAGCTGTAGTCCGTATCTTCCTCCCCTATACATTTTTTAAGGATTTATTATTTATTTATTTACTTTTATCCATTTTTACACCCTCCCTCACATTTTTGCTGTTTCTGTGTTCATTGGCTTGGCAACTCTGTGTCCATTTCCTGCCTTCTCTTCCTGTCTTAACTGGGATTCGATCCTGACAACCTCCAATGTGGGAGAGAGGCGTCCTACCACCTGTGCCACCTTAGTTCCTGGTTTTTCGGTGCGTCTCATCTTGGCTCTCCCTTGTGTCACTCTCCTGTTACGTCATCATCTTACTGCCTGGCTCGCAGGACCTGGCGGCACACCCGCGCACAGGGCCTGGCAGCCCACACACCTTCTGTATTTTTCTTTTTTTTGATTTTTACTGGGAGTTCCTGGGGATTGAACCTAGGTCCCGCCACATGGGAGCTGGACGCCCAACCACCTGAGCCACATCCATCCCGCTGCTATATCTCTTAAGGTTGACCATAGATACCCAAAGTTACATTCCTTTCCCATACAGGATGCTCATATAATAAATCAGGCTTAGTTTATCACCAGCATTCCAAAAACCAGACCTAGGGAGAAAAACTAGGTCTGTGGACGCATGCATGATTTCCAATACAGAAAATGTTTAGCCTACCCTGATTATCACAAAATCAGAACAGCAATATTATTTGCATTGTTTTGTTTTGTTTTAATAGTGGTCGTTCTATTGGGTGTGAAGTGGTATCTCGTTATGGTTTTGATTTGCATTTCCCCAGGGGCTAATGATGTTTCATGTGCTGTTTGGCTGTTTGTACATCTTCTTTGGAGAAATAACTATTCACGTCTTTTGTCTGCTTTTAAATTGGGTTGTTTGCCTTTTTGTTGTTGAGTTGTAGGATTTCTTTATATAGTCTGGATAGTAAACTCTTATTGGATATGTGGTTTCCAAATATTTTCTCCCATTCTATAGGTTTTTTTTTTTTCATGATGAAGTCCCAGTTACCTATTTTTTTGTTGTTGTTGCTTGTATTTTTGATGTGAAGTTTAAGAAACCATTGCCTAATACAAGGTCCTGAAGATGTTTCCCTGTCTTTTCTGCTAGGAGTTTTATAGTTTTGGTTCTTATGTATAGGTCTTTGATCCGTTTTGAGTTAATTTTTATATATTTTGTGAGTAGGGGTTCTACTTTCATTCTTTTGCATATGGATATCCCAGCACCATTTGTTGAAGAGACTTTTTTTCCCCATTGAGTGGTCTTGTTGCCCTTGTCAAAAATCATAGGTTTTACTTTTGAACTTTCAATTCAATTCCATTAGTTCTAATGTCTGTTCTTGTGCCAGTACCATGCTGTTTTTTTTTTGTTTGTTTGTTTGTTTTGAGGTACCAGGGCTGGGATTGAACCTGGAACCTATGTGGGAAGCTGGTGCTCAACCACTGAGCCACATCAGCTCCCCTGAGTTGGTTTTGCTTGTTGTTTTTTTGTTTGTTTGTTTTTAGGAGGTATGGGGAATGAAATCCAGTACCCCCCCTGTGGGATACAGGTGCTCAACCTCTAGAGCTGTACCTGTTCCCACTGTTTTGTTTACTGTAACTTTGCAATATGTTTGTTTGTTTATTTATTTATTTATTTATTTATTTATTTCTCCTCTGTTGTTTTGTGCTCTCTGTGTCTATTCACTGTGTGTTCTTCTGTGTCTGCTTGTCTTCTCTTTAGATGGCACTGGGAACTGATTCTGGGACCTTCCAGAGTGGAGAGAGGTGCTCAGTCTCTTGTACCACTTCAGCTCCCTGGTCTGCTGCATCTCTTATTATCTCTCTGTGTCTCTTTTTTTTGCATCATCTTGCTGCCCCAGCTTTCCGTGAGGGCCAGCTCTCTGTGTGGGCCAGCTCTCCATTCATACCAGCTCGCCTTCACCAGGAGGCCCCAGGAATCAAACCCTGGACCTCCTATATGGTAGATGGGAGCCCAGTAGCTTGAGCCACATCTGCTTCCCACAATATGTTTTAAAATAGGGAAGTCTGAGTCCTCTATCTTTGTTCTTCTCTTTCAAGATGGTTGTGGCTATTCTGGCTCCCTACTCTTCCATGTAAATGTGGTGATTGACTTTTCCCTTTCTGCAAAGAAGGCTGTTGGAATTTTGATTGGGATTGCATTGTATTGTAAATCACTTTTGGTAGAATTGACATCTTAACAATATTTAGTCCACCAATCCATGAACATGGAATGTCTTTCTGTTTATGTAGGTCTTTTTTTACTTCTTTTAGCAATGTTTTGTGGTTTTCTTTCTATAAATTCATTACTTCCTTGGTTAAATTTATTCCTAGATATGATTATTTTAGTTGCTAATATAGATGGATGGTTTAAGTTTTTTTGGTTAAGAAAAGGTACTGGATTT
Source organism: Chaetophractus vellerosus (assembly GCA_004027955.1). Taxonomy (NCBI): domain Eukaryota; kingdom Metazoa; phylum Chordata; class Mammalia; order Cingulata; family Chlamyphoridae; genus Chaetophractus; species Chaetophractus vellerosus. Next base: position 5,143 of record PVKH010014759.1, read on the forward strand.
TTCCAAATGCTTTTTCTGTGTGAATTGGGGTGATCCATGTGATTTCTTTTTTTCCTTCATTATATTAATGTGATTGATTGATTTTCTAATGTTCAATCACCTTTGCATGCCTAAGATAAATTCCACTTGATCATGGTGTATAATTCTTGTAATGTGCTGTTGAATTTGGTTTGTTAGTGTTTTGTTGAGGATTTTTGCATCTATATTCTTAAGAGATATTGGTTTTTAATGTTCTTTTCTTGTGGTATCTTTTATCTGGCTTTGGTATGAGAATGATGTTGGCCTCATAGAATGAGTTAGAAAATTTTCCACCCTCTTCATTTTTTTGGAACTGTTTGAGCAGGTTTGGTGTTAATTCTCCTTGGAATGTTTGATAAAACTTCCCTGTGGTGTCATTCTATCCTGGGCTTTTCTTTATTAGGAGGATTTTGATTACTGGCTGAATCTCTTTACTAGTTTTGGGTGTTGAGATCTCCTATTTTTGAGTCAGTGTAGGTAATTTGTGTGTTCTAGGAATTTGTCCATTTTATCTAGGTTGTCATTTTTTAAAAAATCTTTTCATAGAACCAACTTTTGGTTTCATTGATTCCATAATTTGGTATTTCATTTATCTCTGCTCTAATATTTGTTATTTCCTTCCTAATGCTTGCTTTGGATTGAGGCTGCTCTTTTTCTGGATCCTTCAGTTAGGAGATTACATCTCTGATTTGAAATATTGAAATAGCGTTTAGAGCTATAAATTTCCCTATCGGCACTGCCTTTGCTATATCTCAGAAGTTGTGGCTTGTTATATTTTCATTTTCATTCACTTCAAGACATTTCCTAACTTCTGTTGTGTTTTCATTGGTTATTTAAGAGTACATTTTAAAATTTCCTCGTATTTGTGAACTTTCCATTCCTCTCTTTTATGATTTCTAGCTTCATTCCTTTGTGGTTGGAGAAGATAGATTGCATGATTTCAGTATTTTTTAACTTATTAAATTAAGGCTTGTTTTGTGAGTAAGATATGGCCTATCATGGAGAATGAACCATGTGCACTGGAGAAGATTATATTCTGCTGCTGTTGGATGAAGTGTTCTATATGTTTCTATGTCTAGCTGGTTTAGAGTATTGTTCAAGTCTTCTATTTCCCACCCCTGTATGTACACAGGGGCCAGTCTGCATCTCTGGAACAGGGTGGGGACTTAGAATGGTGGGGTAAACTGGCTCTACCCTGGGTTGTGGAGGGGATGGGGAATGGGCCAGCAAGGGTACCAGGAGCTTTTTCTGTAACTTTTGAAGCTGTGTTTTCTTAATTCAGCACTTGCCCAGCTAATGCAGCCCTTTACCTATTTTCTGTAATTTTGAGGAAGTTTAGTTTTTAAGATTCCTCTGCTATCGTTGTGGGGGGTGGGAACTGGAACAATGGCTGCCCTGGTCGGGCGTGGCCAGCAGTCTGGAGTAGCTAATTAAAAGCAGTGATTGATGTTTACTTGTTTGCAAAAAGAAGTCTGCTGAGTAATCCTTATTTTTGTTCTTCCATATGTAAGATGCCTTTATCTTTGTCTACTTTTAAAATTGTTACTTTATTACTGGTTTTAACCAGTTTGATTATTATGTTCCTTGCTCTAGTTTTCTGCACATTTCTTATGCGTTGAGTTTCTTGGATGTATGAGTTTATACTTTTAAGTGAATTTGGAAAAATTTTTGACTATTATTTCTGCAAATATTTTTCTGCACTCCCCTCTCCCTCCCCCATCTCACTCTCCTTCAGGGACTCCAATTACATGTCTATTAGACTGCTCAAAATTGTCCCACAGCTCACAGATACTTTATTAATTTTCTTTTAGTTTTTTTCCCCTCTGGGTTTTCATTTCATGCTAAGAAACTTTTAAAGTGAAAGCAATTAAGAAATACCTTTTATAGGTTGGAATTATGTTTTTGTAAAACAGTATCAGATTATTTTAAAACAATGGTGTTTTTGTAAAAGTGGCAGAACATGTAACAAATTTGTTATTTCTAGTAATTTTAGGAATGCAGTTAGCACTTTTATATTACCATCTATCTTAGTAGCAACTAGGCTTAAACCTTTTATCTAAGGTTTAAAAATAAGTAAGTTTGGGTAATGTCTCTATTGAATCATTTGCAGGTGTATTCAAGTAAATATTTGATGTCTGGGTTTAATGTTCTTTTTCATATGAAAGACTGGCGGGGCTTGGCTTCTGATAGTGCTTGCCTGCTTTGCCCCTAGCATTTGCACAAGGGCACTTCCTGGCCTTAGGCTGAAGGAATTGTGTTTTTTAATTCCGAAGCCCCCTGAGTGAACTGACTGATTATTAAATGTTTCTTCATTTTTGGGAGTCTTCGTTTGTGCTAGGAAGCTTGACCAAAGCTCACTATAAGATCTCATAAGAAGTCAAACAAATGAAGTATTCCCAATTGGTTGACAGCTTCATATAAATTATTTTAGGCCTTGTAGTAAGTTTTCTTCTAAAATTTATTTCATGTATTTATTTTAGCTGTTCTGATTATTAAATTTAGTCAAATACTAAAGTTTTTTGTTACTCTCCCCTGAGTGTTCTTTTTTGTACCATTACATTTGACATGTAGGTGTGATAGAGTTTCTTCTAAATTGAGGGATTTTGGTGTAGTGCCTTACAGAGTAGACTAACTAACAAATTTATTTCAAGGTCATAATTTACGGTGGAAAATCATCAGTCCACGAACTGACAGTATCATATGACTTTTTTTTAAAAAAGATACTTATCAAATAAGATAAGTCAAATAAGACCTGTAGCCCTTCATTCCATTGTCCACTTCCTCCTTTATAAAGCTCTTTTCCCACAGTCCCTGTATCCCCAGTTTATCATGACTTTTTATCTTATAGGACACATTTTTCTTAGATCCTTTGTGTGTTTTATCACTTCTGCTTAAAGTTGTTAAAGATTCCCTTCCTCATCTACTTTGCTAACTAACTCCTCTCCCAAGGGTCAGCTCCTTAGTACCACCTCCTCCATAAAGCTTTTCCTTTCTCTCTCTGAGGTAGGTACTACTACTCGGTTTTACCTGTGCTTCCACAGACCTTTGCTCACCTTTGTTCATGTCCTCATCTCATCACATTGTCACTATTCCCACCTTCCCATAAGATCGTGATCTCTTGAAGCGGGGTGGTTTTGTCTGTCTCTGCCTTATTTGTTTTCTGTATCCCAAGTGCCTAGAACAGTGGCTCATAGAGGGGTTCAAACGGTTTTGGTTGGATGATGCTGGATTATGAAAAGTTGCATAGGCATATTTTATACTCATTTAAAAAGTTTTATAACTGAATATTCAATATTATAATAGTTGTAGATAGGTAAGGAGAGGTTTTTCGGTAATACCAGAGAGGTAATTTAGTATATTGTGCTATTTGATTAAAGTTGACTCTTCTGTGTTTCTTTCCAGCATACAAGACAGTATCAGGAGTCAATGGTCCACTAGTGATCTTAGATCAAGTTAAGGTAATACCACTGTTATGGTTTGACCATTTATAAAGTTAAAAGCATAGCATTATCCTGTTTAGTATACTTTAAAATTCATGTTATGTTTTTTAAGCCATTTCTTGATCTGAATTTCAAGTACTGTATAGGAGAAAAGAGTTTTAGATTAAATTTCAGAAGACAAAATTCCAGAACTGGATCTGTGGGTTCTGTTTTATGATCTTGAGTTCCTCCTCTGCAAAATAATAAATAATATTGATCTTTCATAACCTCACAGGGTTATTACGAAGAAAACCGCAATAATATTTGTGTGTGTGACTGTAGAATACCATACAGATATATAGTATCTTATGGCCCTGCCATGCTTTTTAGTTATTTGTGCAAGTGTCTTATCCTCTCTACTAAATTTTAAGCCCTTTGAGTGCATGAACAATGTGACTTAATCTTTGAAGATTTGGTGTTCAAGTAATGAATGAACAAGAGTAAGTTATCTCAAAGTGACTAAAACCCTAAAGCAAATAATAGATTATACATATTCAGTTTGTTGTAAGGATTTTAGTTAATATTGTTTTCTTGGCTGCACATATGCATAAGAATTATATACACTACTACTGTTTCCTTAGAAAGAGAGACTTAGAATATAGTCTATAATTGGACACATTGCGCCAAGCCTCCTGCTTGAGATCTATGACCAAAATAACGTCACAGTAGATAATATATATAATATAATATACTTTCTATAATAGTAATTGTACATTGGTTGTTATTGTGGTGGGACAGGGAGAGAGACATACAATTACTAGTTTGTTGAGGAAGGTTAATGATGGAAGTATGTTTAGCGTGTGGAAGCTAAGCCACTGAAAGCAGAAAAGGTTGAGAACATTTCTTAAAAGAAAGAATAAAGTGCATAGTCTTTTCCGCTTTATCACTAAGATAATATTTTTGAATGACAATTTACCTGTACAGATTAATCTCAGGATTAAGCATAGCAAATTTACCTCCTGGCTACAGTTTCTTGCCAGTTTGCAAATTGTTTCAAAGTCTTAATATGTAGCACTCATAAATTGTGTAAGATTTAGGCAGGTGCCCATTGATGTTTCGTGAAAGGATAGAGACTACTTCTCCCTCCTTCCCTCCTTGTTTTCTCTCGTGAGGAAAATAGTAAGATGCTTTGTTTCTTTACCCTTTTTATCTGTTTTTTTTCCCTTTATTCTTCTCTATTGAATAACATTTTCAGTTTGTATTTTAAATTTTTTCATATTAATAAGTGTATTATTAAAAATCAGTTCCAAAATATTTGAATTTCATCTGTGTTAAGTAGTGCGCTCAGCTCAGAAAATGTAATAATGAACAATAGAAAGGGCCCCTCCCCCCAGTTGAGTTTAGAGTAGTGGAGAAGCAGCTATAATACAAATACATAAGTAAATGTACAATTAAAAATTGTCACAAGTGCTGTGATGGATAACTACAGGGTCCTCTGAGAGACAGTAATGGGAAGAACATCTCTGAGGAAATAATATTAAGAGAGCTAAAAAAATTTTTTCATTGACTGTTCCTGTAGTATAGCTCCAGATGAGGAAGGACTGTTAAATAAATTTTATGTAATTGTAAAAATGGTTTTATATCATCAAATTCACAGCTTTTTTTTTCCCCTTTAAAAAGACAAACAGGGGCCCGGCTGTATAGCCCAGTGGATAGGGCGCCGGTTTGCCACATGGGAGGCCCTGGGTTCGGTCCCTGGGGCCTCTTCGGGGGGGCAGACCACCTTGAGAAGGCAAAGCCGCCGTGGGTGGGGCGGAGCCGTCATGGGCAGGGCAAAAACTACCACGGGCAGGGCAAAGCCACCACGGGCAGAGCAGAGCTGCCCGCAAGTGGGGCAAGCCGCCTGCAAGTGGGCAAGGCCGCTACTCACCATTGAAGCTGACTCAGCGTGTCACTGCAGCGCGGGGGAGACAAAAGGCAGAAATAAAAAAAATTAATACAAATAAAAAACAAATCACTGGTGGCTTTTTACAGCCTAGTTAATCTTCCCCCTCACGCCCCCCAAGTTTGTCTCAGACATATAGCAAGCCCTTTTTTTAGTTTTGGTTTTGGTTTTGGTGTTAACTTAAAGGATGCACACAGGATCAAGGAACAGATAGTCATACACAAATGTATTGGAGATTAAAGAAGATAGAAAGCTTACCCAGCTCATTTATGAAGTTAGTGTATCTTTAATTCCAAAACTAGACAGAATCATAGTAGAAAAGAAAAAAATAAAGCCATTCTCACTTAAAAACAGTTACCAAAATTCATGATAAAATACACTCGTGTATTAGATATTAGCATATTAACTATGTAAATCAACAACATTATGGCAAAGTAGCGTTTTTCCCAGTAATACAAAAGTGATCTGACATTAGAAAATATATCAGTGTAAATCAGTACATACAGTGATTAAACTGGAAAAGCTTATGTTCATCCCAGTAAATACAGAAAATTTACCTAATAAAATTAAATACCTATTTCTAAAACAAAGAAATGAAAAAAAAAAAAAAGCCCTCTTAGAAAATAAGGAATAGCACAAACTTTATTGCCTTCTAAAGGGTGTTCATCATCACCTAACTAAACAGCGTATTTAATGAGAGACTGTAGATACATTCCCTTTTTAAATTCAGAACAAGGTGAGGATGCCTCCTGTCACCACCACTATTCATTTTTGTGCCTGGAATCTAGCCAATGCTATGAGACAAAGAAATGAGGGTATAAAAAGTTTAAAAAGGAAAAGGCACAGCTATCATCAAATCTTGATGATACAATTAACTACAGAAAATGCAAGTCATTCAGTGGACAGAATATTAGAAACAATGGGGTAGATACAGAATCAGTCCACAGAAATCATTAGTATTCTGCATGCCAGAAGTGTGACAAATAGAAGTAACTAATTAGAATAATCAGGAACTAACTATTTGCAGAAAACTGTAAAAATAGTTGAAAGACATAAAAGAAAACCTAAATACTAAATAAATGAAGAGTCCATCCATGTTCATGAACGGAAAGACTCAAAATAAGAAAGGTGTGATTCTCCCCAAATTAATCTGTAAATTCATTTATTTCCAGTCACTGACACAAAAGGAATTGACTGTGTGTGTGGCACTGAAAACTGCTTTTAAAATTCAATTGGAAAAGAAAGTCCAATGCTTGCAGTGACCATCCTGAAAAAGAACAAGAGAAACTTCCTCTAGCAGATAAAAAGTCAGTTAGATACAGAGTAATTAAAAGTGAGGATTTGGTGCAGGAATAAGCAAATAGATCAGTGGAACAAAACTTTGGAGCTCTGAAATCAACTCTCCTAACCATTGAGCACTTGACTTTGTAAGTGATAGGGGCGGCATTACAAGTAGATGGGGACTTTGGGTTAATTAGTAAATATTGTTGGGGCAATTAATTTCCCACATGAGAAAAATAAAATACTAAAAATAAATCTGGGAGGCGAATGTGGCTCAAATGGTTGGGCATCCGTCTCCCATATGGAGGGACCTGGGTTCGATCCCCTGGACCTCCCAGTAAAATAAAGAAAAATATAGAAGGCGTGCGGGCCGCTAGGCCCTGCCTAGCCATGCAGCAAGATGATGACATAACAGGACAGAGACACAAGGGAGAGCCAAGACTAGACGCGCTGAAAAACCATGAACTAAGTTTCCACATCGGAGGGCCCCAGGATCGAATCCCAGTAAAGACAGGAGGAGAAGGATGAGAAGAGAGGGCAGGAAACAGACACAGAAAATTGCCCAGCGAATGGACACAAAACAGCAAAACTCGGGGGTGGGGGGGACACGTTTAAAATGGATAAGGTAAATAAATGAATAAATCTTAAAAAAAAAAAGTCTAGATTAATTAAAGACCCAAACATGAAAAACAAAACATAGAACTATTAGAAGAAAATATTGGAAACCATCTGTATGACTTCAATTAGGAAAGTTTTCTTAAACAAGATGAAAATCGTACATCATAAAGGAAAATAAGTCGTATCATTACATAAAAGTTTAAAAATTTAAAGACTTCTGTATGATGAGATACCACAAGTAAAAATAAAATTCAAGAATCAGACTGAGAGAAGATATTTGCAAAAGCTATAAAATTTTTACAAATAAATGAGAAAAAGCAGGTCTGTTAGAAAAGTGAAGAGAGGATATTGGTAAGCAATTCATAGGAAATGAAGTCTGAATTGTCAGTAAATATGAAAAATGCTTAATGTGAGTAGAAATCAGAACAAAGGTAAATTTAAAATATGCAATTTCTTACTTTACCAAAATAGCAAAAAATTAAAGTTTAACAATATAAGATTGGCAAAGGTATAAGGAAAGGATACTTTTGTTTACTGCTAGGAGATTGCAGATTAATACAGTTGCCCGGCAGAGTATTGGCAGATAACGGGCATACTCCCTGCCCCACCGCTAGGTAACTAAATACCTTAGGGAAACTGGCACACTTGCCTGAGGAACCACATGCAAGTGTTCATTGCATTGTTTTTGTGATAGTGCAAATTTGGAACAGCCTTGAACTCCATTGGTAGAACAGCTGAAAAAATGTATAGTCATTTGATTCTATTTTGATTCTATTTTAGCTAGATCTGTAGTTCTATTTTAACATCAATTCTAAGGTGCCTATTTATTCAGATTTTAACATCTGTTTAAATCAAGTGTCATCATCGTTCAATTGGCAGTCGTTTTCTTCATGTCGCACGGAATTGTGGTGCGTCTTTCAGTATATTGTGTTGATTAGAAAAAATGACAGATCCAAAACTCAAGGTCAAGTGAAAAAAAAAAAGTTGCAGATTGATATATTTAGTATGTAGTAATTATTTCATTATTTAATAACGTTTTTCCCCCTGGTCACCACCCAATTTAAAAAAGCACCCGTGATTATGCAAAACATTGGTTCTGCATGATTGGAACATGGAACATGGGTATTTGTGGGGGGGAGGAGTTGTACCTTTCTGTAGTCTCAACATTTTAAAACATACACACTTGGGGAAAAACAAATTTAATTGCTGTATTTTCCTAGATTTAATACTCTCCTTGTATTTTATGTTGTATTTGCCAGTTTATGTGTCAGCGTTGAGTGTTTTAATAACCTAAATTACCTGAGGACATTATAAACTATTTCAGTAGATACTTGTGCGTATTGGTGGCCAAAAAGGAGGTTTATGCATACACATGCTATGACAGAGATGGTAACATATCAAGTACTTTGAGGAACTTTAGAAAATGTTGGCTGTTCATTCTCTCTCTCTTCCACACAGTTTCCCAAATATTCTGAGATTGTCCACTTGACATTACCAGACGGCACAAAAAGAAGTGGGCAAGTTCTAGAAGTTAGCGGTTCCAAAGCAGTGGTTCAGGTAAGCATCACTTAAAACTTGATGAGTTGAGGAGAGCTGATGTGGCTCAAGCAGTTGAACGTCTTTCTCCTACATGGGAGGTCCTGGGTTCGGTTCCCAGTGCCTCCTGAAGAAAACAAACAAACAATGAGCAGAAAATGGGCAAAAAAAGAAAAACAAAACAAAACAAAAAAAAACTTGATCAGCTGTTGTAGTGATCATTGATTCCTGGCTCTGGGGGGGGGGGGATATTTTTGTCTGTTTTCTTGCCAAACGTCAGTCACCTATATTAATTCCAGTCTAATACCTCCACTAGTAAATGGCTTGTACTTTTTCAGCAGACAAAATGAAGCACATAGGAGAGATGAAAAACAGAATTCCCTGAGAATGGATGAAACCAAAATGATATCTGAGGGAGGAGTCTGTTCCTTTAAATTGTCTCATAAAATTCCTAGTTTTTAATGTTATTTAAATAGAGGAAATAACTGGTTTTCTCAAATAACTTGTTCCCTGAAAAAATAGTTGAGGGCAGAGTTTGGCAGACTCTCTATAAAAGGCTAGATAGTAAATATTGTACGCTTTGTGGGGCACATAACGTATCTGTTGCATATTCTTCCTTCTTTTTCTTTATTTTTTTAAACAACTCTTTAAAAATGTAGAAACCATTCTTAACGTGAATGCCAGATATGGCTTGCAGGCAGTGTAAAGGTCTAGAGATGGGCAGTTTGTTTTATCATCATGTACATTTCTTTGTCATTATATTTAAAATAGTGTCCTTTTATAAATTTTACTGTGTAAGGGCTGATTAACAGCTAAATAAAATTTAGGTACACGTGATCTAAATTTCTTTTACCCTTCTGATTACTTGTCTTTCTTGATAGGTATTTGAAGGGACTTCAGGTATAGATGCCAAGAAAACATCTTGTGAGTTTACTGGAGATATTCTCCGGACACCAGTGTCTGAGGATATGCTTGGTAAGTGGATATTTTATTCATTCTGAGCAGAGCTCTGTTTCCTTTTAAACATAATTCCATAATCTCTACAAAAATAATGAATATTTGAAAGTCAGTGCCCACTCGGTGTGTCGTCTTGTTGTTTCACAGGTCGGGTATTCAATGGATCGGGAAAACCCATTGACAGAGGCCCTGCCGTACTGGCTGAGGATTTCCTTGACATCATGGGTAGGGTAGAAAATGGATTTTTGTATTTGAAGGAAAATAGCTTCTATCTTGAGGGAAAATAGCCTCTGTCTATCTTGTATCTTTGCCCAGATAGAGTGATTTTTGCAATATCATTTTAAATAGAGAACCAACAGCAGTTTACCAGTAATTTCTCTATTTAATAAATTTTCCTAGAGATATCAAAACTTTACATAGAAATCTTAAAATATTATGAAATATCACTATGGAATCTCTAAAATTTAAATAATAAAACTAAGACTTTGAAATGAGGACCCCTCTTTTATTTGCTTTACTTTTATTTAACTTTAGGTACTTGAATTCTGCTACTACCATACATTTTGTATAACATCTATGAAAGACTAAAGGGGAAAAAATTTTTCAACCATTTCAGATATTAAAAATAAATGATTTTTAAAGAGCAGATACAAGTTTTTTTGCAGTTCTGATTTCTGGTTCTTATTCTTTTACTTGATTTCTACTTCCATTCATGAATAAGGTGCAGAAATATTAATATTAATATTTTCCCTTTTGGAAATGCTTTAGGCCAGCCCATCAATCCTCAGTCTCGAATCTATCCAGAAGAGATGATTCAGACTGGCATTTCGGCCATCGATGGCATGAACAGTATTGCTAGAGGGCAGAAAATTCCTATCTTCTCTGCTGCTGGCTTACCGCACAATGAGGTGAGAACTGAAACCTGTTTGGTTTGAAATTTAACAAAAATTTCTACATTACTTCACCTTTTTTTTTTTCTTTTGCAGTAAGATTTTATTACAGTGATTCTGCAGTGTTCTAGTAGTTGCTTTACTTATTTCTTTTATAATACTTGGATTGTTAACATTACCAAAATTGTAAACTCTGCAAATATTAATTTGTTCCATTTCTCCTTTAAATTGATAATATTGACAATCATATCAATATATATATTTTTTGCATGGGGCTTCTCAGGACTTTAAAATTTATTTATTTTTACAAACATTTCCCTCCTCCCTTCGAATCTGCTTTCTATTTGCAAATTTACTA
>PVKH010014761.1:0-16399 GCA_004027955.1 Chaetophractus vellerosus
GGTTGGTCAATCTGTACATAGATCAAGACAAAATATTCATTCAGAAAGACAGAAAAAATATAGAAAAAGTTAACAGAGTGTTGGTGTTTTTTAGGACAATATCAAGTGGTATAATATAAAAATGGAGTCCCAAAGAGACAAGAGAGAAAGGAGCAGAAAAATACTTAAAAGATATAATGACCAAAAATTTCCCAAATTTGGCAAAATCTTAAACTTATATCACACAATATATAAAGGGTGAAAATGATGTACAGGATGGCTCATTTCTCATAAGAAAAATTATGACCAGAAAAGCAACGGGAAAACTTTTTCAAAGTGTTGAAAGAAAATTAATATCAACTAAGATTTCTCTATCCAGTGAAAATACCCTTCAAGAATACAGACAGAATAAACACATTTTCAGATCAATGAAAACTGAGAATTTGACACCAGCAGACCTGAACTTGCATGAAGTGCTAAAGGAAGTTCTTCAGCCTGAAGGGAAAGATACCAGGATCTACAGAAAGGAATAAGGAGTTTTGGAGTTGGCTTGTATATATGAGTAAATACATAAAGGCTAAGGAAGCCTGGTTCTTCATTTCTGGAGAAGGAAACACCCAACAGAGAAAGGAGAAAATAATGCACCTTGAGGTTTGGATTGAAACTGGAGTTAACAGTATAAATTCACAGCTATTAATATAGTTAAAAAGGCAGATACTGAAATAAATAAAATGTCGTGTGCATGTGTATGTATTTATGTGTTTTTTCTTAGCTCCATCTGCTGACATACCAGGAACAATGAACACATCTTGTGCCCAGATCTTGTTTTCTAAATACCCTCTACTGAAAAGAACCAGGGCTTCTTGGAAAAAAGAATGATTTCAAGCTTAGGACAGGGGAAAGTATAAGATGAGCCTTGAACATCTTGTGCCAGAAGACAATAAAAGGCTCAAAGGATGATGGGACACATTAAAAGACAGAGGAGTCAGCAAATCTGCTACAATTTGAGCATCAAAATACATAGTAACAGCATATAATGCTTTAAATAAAAATAAAAAATCCATGAGTCCCTACTGATAAAAATTAATTAAATAATTAATTAATAAAGAAGGAAAAACTCCTCCTTCCATTAGAATGCCAACTAATAAATATAGAAGGCATGATGGAGTTAGAAAATCAGAGCATGGTAAATCAGTATCTATGTTTATGATGAGAAATGGAATATTTACAAAATCCCAAAGTATCTCTCCATAAAATACCAACTGATCACAAAGGGAAAAACTGTACCTTTGTAAGGGAGAAACCTGGTGGGCATCACTTTAATCAAATTATCAAACTTAACATCATCAATACTGGGGCAAACTGACATCATGTGCCTCCTGATAAGATACAGTGAGAAGGTCACAACATCAACATCTATTGTATTCCTGCCCAAAGTGCATAACTGTAATCTACTCATGAAAGACGTTCAGTAAAATAACTGGCCTGTACTCCTCAAAAATGTCTCAGTCAAGAAAGACCAAGGCTGAGAAATGCTCCAGATTTAAAGGAGACAAAAGAGAAGTGCATTACGTGACCCTGGGTTAGATCCTGGCTCAGGGAAAAAATACAGGACATTAATGGACAACTGATAAAATGTGACCATGGACTGTTAAATAATAGTGTTGTATCAATGTAAAATTTCCTGATTTTCATAAATGTATTACAGGTATGTAAGAGAATATTCTTGTAGAAAATATACCCTGAAATATTTAGTAAAGCTGTTCATGTTTGTACTAAACAGTTTAGCAAGAGTATATGCATAAATAATTTATGTGCATCATCTGTGATAAAGATGATAAAGCAAATGGGGCAAAATATAAGCAATTGGAGAATCTAGTAAAGGGTATACGGAAGTTTCTTATCCTGATCTTGCAATTTTTCTGTGAGCTTTGAAATTTTAAAGAAAGAAAAATAACAAAAAATGAATTACACAGAGAACTTAAATTATAAGGTTGGCATTCTTCCACAGAGTGGCATTTTTAAGACAATGCCTAAAAGTGATTAAACATTGAAAAAACAGACGTAAAACAATCTAGACTAACAGTTCTTAAACCGTGTTCCTTTAATCCAATTATTCCATGAGAGATTAGGAGATTTATCAAAATTAAAACAGTTGCTAATGTTACTTTTTTCTTCAAATATTCATTTTGGAAATAATTATATTAATCAGAATTCCTCTTGAGAGAGAGGAATTCCATATTTCTTTAGAAAAAAGTATCGTGATAATTACTCAGAGTAAGATGTGAGACCTGCAGGGTGACAGAAGGTACAGATACGTTCCTCTGGAGAAAGAATGAAAAGAGAAGAATGAAGTGGGGCTGGGAGGAATTGCAGCTACACGGTAAAGACCACATAAGTGGTGATGTGATCCTTCCCTAAAACCCTCAAATCTCTCTAGAAATCCTGGCACGCAAGAAGTGGCTGTCCTGTGCAAACAGAAGAGCCAAAGTTTTGCATTTCATTTGACTTGGGAAAGAGAACAGTGTTTTGACAATGCAAATCCTCAGGACACAGGAAATCTTGGGGTGGCTTGAGGCTTCCCTAAAACATGGAACCAGGGGTTCAAGGCAATCTAATCTAGACAGTGGATGATACCTAGTTTTTGTGCATATGGAAAACTCCAAACACACTCACATAGTTGTTATTATGTGCAATTTTTTTATAAATGCTGTGCCACATCCAGGGAAGTTGCATGAGTGACTGGCTGATGCAGGAGGAGATGACGAATGACTGAGCATCAATGCACAGGCAGCATTTACCACCTAACCCTTTCACTGGTACGTGTGGTCTAACCGAGAACCACTGGTCTAAGTTGTGGCTCTTGTCTTAAATATATGAATGTTATTTTATTAGTAATAAAAATAAGTGAATTTGCAAATTTACAAGCATACTTCATTTTATTGCGTTTCGCAGGTACTACATTTTTTACAAAATGAAGGTTTATGGCAACCCAGCATCGAGCAAGTCTATTGGCACCATTTTTTCCAACATCGTGTGCTCACTTAGTGTCTCTGTCACATTTCAATTAAGGTATGTACATTGCTTATTTTAGACATAATGCTATTGCACACTTAAGAGACTACAGTAAAGTGTAAATGTATAAAGTGTAACTTTTATATGCACAGAGAAATAAAAAAGTTCATGTGACTAGCTTTTCTGCCATATTCGCTTTATTGCAGTGGTCTAGAACTGAACCTGCAATATCTCTGGGGTATGCCTGTATTTCATTTTGTTACAAAGTTTTTTTTTTCCACATGTAAATATTTAATTGATTTTCACCAAATATATTAAGGTATATACAAAGGGAAGCACCTTGCCTTTTAATGGTGCTGACACAATGAATCATCTTTTGCCAAAAAAAGGAGACATTAACTCATCATTTAAAGCATACATTAAAAAAATCTCAAAATAGGCTATAGTATCATGTTGCATCAATTATTTCTAATTTGACTCCAATGTCACCCCATCAAGGACACGCAGCTTACACCATATCTAAAATCTGTCAGACACCCACCACAATACTATACTTTATCCTGAGAGTGTTCATTGTCCATGGAATGTTTATTTGCTGTATATCAGCAAAACATAATCTCTCAAATGTACTTTTAATAAATAGCCCATCAGGAGCATCTAGAGAATTGAAAAAAGTAAAAATTATGTTGTTTCTCTCTTGTCTACGAAGTGAGTCAAATGTTGACCATTTATCTATAAGACTATTACTTATTCCTAGCTTTAATCTGAGCATCATTATATTTCACGACCACCTCTTGGTTTTCCGCTGATACATTACAATATTTAAAACGTTCTGTGGTCAAGTCAATTTAAGAAACACTGTTTTTAAGTGACATTTTTACAGGCATTTTCTCTAAAAAGTACCAGTTGGTAGGATTCAGAAAACATTAGTATGTATTGTCATATTCTGACAGCTTTCACAAAAGGCTATGAAAATGATATTTTGATTACTGAAGTTATGGGTAAGACTGATTAATGAATTACCCATTAGTCCATTGACTTCACTGTTAATACCCAGGTAAATAAAATGTCACAGATCAATCCCACAGCATCTAATAAAATTCCTGAGATAGGAAATAACTTCTACAAAGGCCACTGTAAACATGGATCAAGGGTGCCAGGTATAAAGTGGAAATACAAGGGATCCACAGGATAAGAGGCTTTACCCCTGCGAGCTTGGCAAAGCAAGGACACCAGGACTCTTTTACAGAGTAGTACAAGAATAAAATCATTATTCACTGCAAAACAAAAACTACATTGTCAAAACTTTAAAGATGAGCAGATTAAATAAAATGCATACAAGTGAATAAATCTCAGTTTTAGAGCTACTTAGGACCACAGAGACAAATGAAAGCTTTCTCAGCAAAGCTGAGGAGTATTTATGGTCCTATGCTACTTGGGACTATGGTGGCATTGAAGAGTGGAAACCCAGCTGTCATCTAAGACAGGAAGGAAATTCTGCAGATTTGGCAGCAATCCTTCAGCTGTATCCTTTACACCTCTAGGAGTATGCCACGGTGTGATATTACTACAGAGCTCAAGGAGGTCATGGAGATAGCTCCGTGATGACCAGTGAATGTTTCAAAACAGTATCAAGAAAGGAATAAATTGCTTATATAAACCATTTTTTCTCAGGTGACTGGATCCAGAAGAAAAAAAGTCTCAGAATTTTACCTACCAGAACTATCACATCTCTCCCCAAATTCCACCCCCTCAATATTTCTCACCAACACCATTTCATTCACCTAACTTCAAAATCTGGGTCTTCTTCAACTCTTCTTTTCCCCTCACTTTCATCTCTTACTAGCTGCCAAGTCTAGCAAATTTTCTTGTTTCATCTGAAATCCATTCCTTCCTTTTCATCTTTAAGGTCAGTGCCCTGGTTCAGGTCCATCACTTCCTCGTGCCAAGACTATTAAAATAACTGTCTATTCTCCCAGCTTCCAGTATTTCTCCCTTGGATTTGTGTTATGACCACTGTGAGATTCATCCTTCTAAAGCACTGTTTGATTCATACCAGTCCCCCTTTCAAACCATCCTCAACTCTTCCTTATGGCTCTGAGCAAAATAAGTATTCCTCAACTTGACACCCAGGACCCCAGTTAATCTCCCAGTCTTGCTCCCATAGCTCCTCAAGGCATACCCTGAGTAATACCCACACATCTGTAAACCAGAACCACATGCTCCAATTTCCTTATATCTTCTGCAAACTTCTCTTTACATTGGGACCTCAGTATGCACACATCTCAATAAAATCAAATAAAAACTTATCTATTTCACAGGGTTCCTATCAAACATTGCTTCCTTAAAGAAACCTTTCACCATCTCCCAAACAAGATGTCCTCTCATGCTACCCTGAACCCACCATATTTTCCTTGGCACCTATTATAATCTGCTTTCTTTTATGTTTAGCTAACTTATCTACTATAATTTTCATTCAACCAATGTTTATTAGGACCTGACTATCAGATACTGTATTAGTCACCATGAATACAGGGGTGAATAAAAAAGCTTTTGACCCTTCAAAAGACATAAAAGCAAGTTGGGATTACCACTGAGCCTTTACAGTGTACCAAAGAGCAGGACAACTGTTCAATCACAATGCTAAAAAATACCTCATAAACATGCTCAGGGCCATTCAACTAAGATGCTATGTTAAAACCATAATTCGATTAATAACAGGAAAAATTTAAACTGGAAATTTGAAGAATTTTACAGTATCATCTCTAAGCCCATAAGTTAGGACCTGTGGATAACTAGTTGTAGCACATGTAGAAGAAATATTGGCTATTTCCACTGAAATATTTTAGGGCAAAATTATCCATTTTCTGAAAACACCCACAATTGCATTTGCTTAAAAAAATTGAAAGAACTGAGGGAAAGAAAATCAGACTTTGGTACCAAAGGGACTTTGAACTAATGAATATGAAAGATTTTGAAATTATCATTGTAGAATTTCAATAAAATCCTCAGATGTTCACATGGAGATAACAAGGATAGGGACATTATAGTGATCAGGTAAAAAGCTAAGAGAATACAACTATGAGATAAGCGCTTAAAAGTTATCATTAAGGAGGAAAACAAGACAAGATTTCTCTCAGGCACAAATCCTCAACTCAACTGTCAGTGAAGAAAATTTTACATTTAAAAGATGGGACAATTCTTACATACATTCTAGTTTTAAATAAGTATGCAAATTGTTGCATCTCATTTATCCTATTTCTTCTCAGTTTCAAATATCCCAACCACTCAAAATACTTATTCAGTGCCCTGCCCATATTCCCCGCCCTCAGCTGAGGGTTCCCCATTTACCTCATATGCATCTTTGATGTTCAAGGGTTCACCAAGTGCGGCCACATGTCCCACAATGCCTTTGTTCCATTCTAAGCGGATACAGTTATTTGAAGCTTCCTCCAGTGTTGAACCTTCTGCAACATCAAAGAGGCGGCTGATAAGAAACTTGTCATTGGAGCTGTCCTCACAGACAAGGAACAGGGAATAGCGGTCAGCAGAGATGAGTCCATGGATATGCAGGAAAATTTTGTGACATAAGGCTGTGACATCCAAATGACTAGAAATATCTTTCACTAATTCCAAGAGTCTTGAGCACTGATCCCCTTCATCATTATCAAACCTTGGAGAGGTTAGAGGCATCTGTTCCTTCTTTCCTGAGTCGGCGAGGAAGCTCACAGTTCCCTCAGAATCCTTGACAACAATGGGTCTAAGAGGTCGGTCAAATTCGGAAGCTGAGATTTTCCTGGTTGGGGTTCCAGGGACACTGTTATCTGCCCGAGTACTCTGCTGCGAGACGCAAGAGCAGGATTCGGTGTGGCCTCTGATACTTTCCTTGCATACGGGGATTGTGTGAATTCTCTCAGCAAACCATGCATTGACCATTTCTCTGCAGAACAGAACATTTGGACACATTAAGTAGAGGAAGGGTGCTGCCTCTTAAAGCTGCTAAAAATCCCTTTATGGTAAACTAATCAGATAATTTGATTTGTCATAGAAAAAAAGAACAAGATGGATTATTCTGAAAATTGTAGATGTTTTCTTCATGAACTTTTTAATAATGTCTGACTTCCAAACATCTATTTGTAGGTTACCTGATTTACAACAATAAACATCATGCCTGCCTCTCTCAAAATCAGTTTGTATTTAAGTAAAAGATGCTAATTTGACATTAGTCTTAGGAAGACATAAATATGGAAGTCAACTGGTGTAAAAAATACCTAATGTTCTGAAGTTAAGATTTTTTAAATTAAAAAACAAATATTTATCTAGCATAGATTATATATATATACACACATACACATATATATGTAATTTCAGATAGTTATATCTGTATTGCTTACAGAGCTTAAAAAAAAAGACCTAGAAGGGGAAATTTAAAATATAAACAATTTGGTCTGGTGGGCAGGAAGATTTAGTCTTCTGTAAATGTTACACTAATAATGTTTGTGCAACAAGTAGTAACAGTAAAAATGATCTCTTCTTCTGGATTATCTACTCCTCACATAAAGGAGAAAAATCTAAGTGTAGGCAGTATCTAATATAAAAATTCATTCCGAGAAAAGTGTGATTCTTTGTTTTTAATGTACCCTACACTGAAAGAAATCTATTTTAAATAACGCCTTAACAGTGGGTGATTTTTAAAAACAATCATAGCTGATCATACACATCCAAATGAGTGTTTTCAATTCAAGTAATTCCCCTTGGAAAACTGTAATCGTGTACAAACTGATGGTGCTATTCATTGCTTTAAACATTTTGAAATGTCTTCTTTTGAAACTAACTTCTGGGATAATTTATAACTCAACTAAGAATATTAGTTTCATCTAAAAGTCAGATACTGTTTTTCAATAACCCTGCCTCCCAAAATTAACAAATAAGTAAAATGAGAAAAAACAACACTAAAATTGCTCACTTAATTATCCATCTCATGCAAAAGACTTAACTTTTTCCAAAACTCAAATTTACCTTCAAAACACAAAAACTTGCTACCACTGAGGATATTTAAAAGAATTTGCCTAATTTAAGAGTAAAGTAATCTCTAATCTACAATAACATAGTTGATTATTTTTACCAAACAAAGACAAGATTAAAAAGTTTGACAATGCACTATTTTGGAGAGAGTGTAGGGATAGAGACACTCTAATTTTTTGTCTAAAATGAAAACTGATTCCACAATTTGTCTGTAATAAAAACGGATGAAAACTGTCTTTGGAGGCAAGTAGGCAATATCTAACAAATTTTAAAATGTATTTATCTTTTGTTTCAGAGATTTTACATGTGACACGGGAAGTATACAAGGGTATTTACTGTAGCACTGTTTGTTATAGCCAAGATAAACAACCTAAACCACCAATAGAAGGCTGGCTAAACTTATACAATGGAACACAATGCAGACATTTAAAAATTGGCTGCATGTACTGATACGACAAATGTGCACGATTTATTAAGTAAAAAAAGATGATGCAGAAGGAGAAAAATTGCTTATTTCTGTCTCCATTAAATCTTTCATTTATGGGATGTTCCTTAAATTATTTTATTTTGAACAGCAATATATTGCTTGTTAAATATGTATCAGCCTGAAATGATACCTGTCTAAAACGGAATAGATTTAAAAAAAAGATAACACAAATGTTGCCAAGGTTAACTCATAATCCAAAGTGTCAGATAGTTATAGTACTTTTAAAGATCTCTTTAAAAAGCAATATGGTAAGTAGTTATATTGTACAGATCACAAGTATACAATAACAGCACAGATTTTAAAATATATTATTGTCCAAACGTTTTATAAATGCATGCTATAGTTCAGGGAAAAATTCCCAGTGACAAAACAACATACATTAAAATAATACTGTATCTCAAAAACTTACAGAAATGGGAGTGACATAGTCTGGAAAAAGCTTACACAACCCTCAAAACTGCAGTAGTTGTGCCAAAGACACTGATGTCAAAAATGCATGTGAGGGGCCGGCCGTATAGCCCAGTGGATAGGGCGCTGGTATACCACATGGGAGGCCCCGGGTTCGGTTCCCGGGGACCTCTCTTAGCGGGCAGACCGCCTTGAGAAGGGCAAGCCGCCATGGGCGGGCAAAGCCGCCGTGGGCAGGGCAAAAAGCTGCCACAGACAGGGCAAAGCCGCCACGGGCAGGCAGGTCGCCTGTGAACAGAGCGCAGCCAGCCACCCGCGAACTGAAGCGGAGCCGGCCGTGAATGGAAGCAGAAGCCGCCCACAAGCAGGGCAAAGCCGCCTGCGCGGTGACCGGTCTCGGCGTGTCGCAGCAACGGGGGGAGACAAAGCGGACAGAGAGGAACACAAGAATGGACACACAGCAAGAGCAAGCAGAAAGGGGGGGCGGAATGTAATAAATAAAAAAATAAATCTTTAAAAAAAATGCATGTGAAGCTGTCAAAAATGCATGAAGCTTTTGAATAAAATCATTTTGTAAAATGTAATATAGGAAAAAAAAGCAATACGCCTAAAGTAACATTTATGCAATTTTAAATATGTACATAAAACTAAATTATTAAATTAATATAATAAGTGGACACTTTAACTATTTTACTACTAACCTAAAATTTAGTCCCTACTTACTTCTTATCTTCTCACTGGGAAATGGAGGTCTCTGTAATTTTAAAATTTTTCAATCCATTTGTCTACTTGACAGCTCCATACTGATGTCTAAATAGACAATTTAATCTTAATCATAATGATGGTGAAAACAGGATTCTTGGCTCCCCATCCATCATCTTGACCCAATCTCACTCTGTACCAGTTTCCTTAATCTTAATAAGCAGCACAATCATCTTCACAGTTTCGCAAACCAAACACCTAGCAATTACTCCAACTTTTGGTTTCCCTCACATCC
This sequence comes from Chaetophractus vellerosus, assembly GCA_004027955.1. Classification (NCBI taxonomy): domain Eukaryota; kingdom Metazoa; phylum Chordata; class Mammalia; order Cingulata; family Chlamyphoridae; genus Chaetophractus; species Chaetophractus vellerosus. Next base: position 9,912 of record PVKH010014761.1, read on the forward strand.
AGTCCAGCAGCCAAGTCTTGTCAACTTGATTTCCAAAACCCTGTATCCCAATCTGTTTATTTCTACGTCCAGTGCTCCCAACCTGGCCCAAGCCCCACCATCCCTCACCTGGATTACTTTCCACAGCATCCTAACTAGTCTCTCTGCTCTTAGACTTACCCCCTTTCAAGCCTCCTCCACACAGCAGCCAGAATAATCTTATAATAAAGTAAGTACATCTTAACATCTTAACCACCCTACTTGGCTTCTCCTTGAACTGAGAATAAAATCCAAATTATTTAAATATCCTGCCACAGCTCCTCTGGCCCACCCTTGGCCCTCTTGTGCTCCTCAAGCCCACCAAGCACTCCCTGTTCTGTCCCCTTGCCTGGAAAGCTCTCCCCTCACCTGCCAGGATCGCATTCCACAGCCTCTATTCCCACAGGCCTTCAGTGATCATCACTCCGTCTTAAGAGGCCCCAACACATCATGTTCTTGCTTCACACCATCTGATATCTCATTACTGGACATTTTTCTTATTTTTTAATCTGTTAGGTTGACTGTCTATCTCCTTCAACTAGATGTAAATGTCATCAGAACAACTTGTGTGTCTTGGTCACCACTATATCTTCAGTACTTAGAACAGGGCATGTTACATAGTAGGGCCTCAATAAATATTCCTTCAGTGAAGTGAATGGATGAATAAATGAAGGAATGGGCTATAACAAGAAGAACAACATGCTTTTTAAAAGTCTGAATGCTGGTATGCTACAGAAAATTAGCACCATTTTCCAGTGATTCATGTTCATCATCCCTCAGAGATAAGCTTCATAAATAATCATGCTAATTTTTCCTTGTGTACCCTGCAGTGCCTTGTATATACAGGTATTTTTTTTACTTTATTTTGTACACTTAATAATTAAAAATATAAACAATTAAAAACTAAAAGGTAAACACAGATGAATAAATATATACATTTCTCAATTAAATGTACTGGATACATATAAAATTTTTTTGAATCAAACAATATGTTACAAAATATATTTGGTTCACAGTAATGTATTCATACAGTATTTGTCCTTTTGTGTCTGGCTCGTTTCACTCAACATAATGTCCTCCAGGTTCATCCATGTTGTCATATGCTTTACGACTTCATTTCTTCTTACAGCTGCATAATATTCCATCGTATGAACAGATCACAGTTTGTTTATCCATTCGTCAGTTGATGGACACCTGGGTTGTTTCCAGCTTTTGGCAATGGTAAATAATGTTGCTATGAACACTGGCATGCAGATATCTGTTCGTGTCACTGCTCTCAGTTCTTCTGGTTATATATACCCAGTAGTGGTATTGCAGGTCACGTGGCAAGTCTATATTCAACTTCTTTAGGAACTGCCAAACAGTCCTCCACAGTGGCTGTACCATTTTGCATTCCCACCAACAGTGAATAAGTGTTCCTATCTCTCCACATCCTCTCCAACACTAAGAGTTCTCTGTCTTTTTAATACTGACCATTCTGATAGGTGTGAAATGATATCTCATTGTAGTTTTGATTTGCATTTCCTAATCATGAGTGTTTTAGTCAGGGTTCTTTCGGGAAACAGAATCAAAAGGGGATATCTGTTAATAATATACGATTTTATAAGTCTCTCATGTGACCGTGGGGATGCACAAGTCCAGGTTCCGCAGGCAGGCTGCAAGCCAGGGGCTCTGGTGAAAGACCGATGAAGGGTCCTTGATGAGTTTCTGGGAGAAGTTAGCTGTCAAACGATGAGCTGGGAAATTCTCTCTGAATGTTGAACTCAGTTCCCATTTATGGCAGTCAACTGAATGGATAAAAGCATCATCCATTCTTGATCCAATTTCCCTGATTGATGCAGATGTAATCAGCCATCGATGCAGTAAACTCACTGGTGATCGAAGTCCATAAATGCTCTTGTATTACAATTAGCCCAGTGCTTGCTGGACCAAATACCTGGATACAATTACCTGGCCGAGTTGACACATTAGCCTAACCATCACAATGAGTGATGTTGAGCATTTCTTCATGTGTTTTTTTGCCATTTGTATTTCATCTTTGGAGAAATGTCTATTCAGATCTTTTGCCCATTTTTTAAATTGGGTTGTTTGTCTTTTTATTGTTGAGTTGTAACATCTCTTTATATACCCCGGATATTAAACCCTTATCAGATATATGACTTCCAAACATTTTTTCCCATTGAGTTGGCTGCCTTTTCACCCTTTTGACAAAGTCCTGTGAGGTGCAAAAGTGTTTAATTTTGAGGAGGTCCAATTTATTTATTTTTCCTTTTGTTGCACATGCTTTGGGTGTAAGGTAGAAGAAACCACCACCTACTACAAGGTCTTGAAGATGTTTCCCTACATTTTCTTCTAGTAGTTTTATGATCCTGAGTTTTATATTTAGATCTTTGACCATTTTGAATTGATTCTTGTATAGGGGGTGAGAGAGGGGTCCTCTTTCATTCTTTTGGTTATAGATAGCCAGTTCGCCCCACACCATTTGTTGAAGAGACTGTTATTTCCCGTTAGCATATACTTGGTAGGTTTGTCAAAAACCAGTTGACTGTATAGGTGAGGGTTTATTTCTGGGTTCTCAATTCTATTCCACTGATCGATGTGTCTATTTTTATGCCAGTACCATGCTGTTTTGAGCACTGTAGCTTTGTAATATGTTTCTAGGTCAGGCAGTGAAATTCCTCCCACATCACTCTTCGCTTTTAGAATGCTTTTCGCTATTCAGGTGCACTTATCCTTCCAGATGAATTTGGTAATTGCCTTCTCTAATTCTGTAAAGTAAGCTGTTGGGATTTTGATTGGTATTGCATTGAATCTATAAATAAGTTTGGGTAAGACTGACATCTTCACAATATTTATTCTTCCAATCCATGGATGCGGAATGTCTTTCCATTTGTTTAGGTCTTTTAAAATTTCTTTTAGCATTGTTTTGTAGTTTTCTGCATATATTCTACTTTGGTTAAATTAACTCCTAGGTATTTGAGTCTTTTTGTTGCTATTGAAAATGGAATTTTCCCCCTGATTTCTTCCTCAGGTTGTTCAGAACTAGTGTACAAAAACATTACTGTTTTTTGTGTGTTGATCTTGTTACCTGCCACTTTGCTGAACTCATTTATTAGCTCAAGTAGCTTTACTGGGGATACTTCAGGATTTTCTAAGTACAGGATCATGTCATCTGCAAACAGTGAGAGTTTTACTTCCTCTTTTCCTATTTGGATGCCTTTTTTTTTCTTGTCTAATTGCCCTAGCTAGAACTTTTAGTACAATATTGAATAACAATGGTGACAGTGAGCATCCTTGTCTAGTTCCCGATCTTAGAGGGAAAGCTTTCAACCTTTTCCCATTGAGGATGATGTTGGCTGTGGATTTTTCATACATGTCTTTTATCATATTGAGGAACTTTCCTTCTATTCCTATCTTTTGAAGTGTTTTTATCAAAAAAGGATGCTGGATTTTGTCAAATGCCTTTTCTGCATCGATTGAGATGATCATGTGTTTTTTTCCCTTCAATTTGTTAATGTGGTGTATTACGTTGATTGATTTCTTTATGTTGAACCAGCCTTGCATACCAGGAATAAATCCCACTTGGTCATCATGTATAAGTCTTTTGATACGCTGTTGGATTCGATTTGCAAGTATTTTGTTGAGAATTTTTGCATCTATGTTCATTAGAGAGATTGGTCTGTAATTTTCTTTTCTTGCAGAATCTTTATCTGGCTTTGGTATTAGGGTGATGTTGGCTTCATAAAATGTGTTGGGTAATTTTCCCTCCTCTTCAATTTTTTGGAAGAGTTTAAACAGGATTGGTGTTAGTTCTTTTCTAAATGCTTGGTAGAATTCACCTCTGAAGCCATCTGGTCCTGTACTTTTCTTTGCTGGGAGATTTTTGATGATGTAGTCAATCTCCTCAAATGTGATTGGTTTGTTAAGTTCTTGTATTTCTTGTAGCGTCAGCATAGGTTGGTTGTGCATTTCTAGAAATTTGTCCATTTCATCTAGGTTGTCTACTTTGTTGGCACACAGTTTCTCATAATATTCTCTTATTATTCTTTTTATTTCTGTGGGGTCATTTGTAACTTACCCTCTTTCATTTCTGATTGTATTTATTTGCATCTTCTTTCTTTTTTTCTTTGTTAGTCTAGCTAGGGGTTTGTCAATTTTATTGGTCTTCTCAAAGAACAAGCTTTTGGTTTTGCTGATTTTCTCTATTGCTTTTCTGTTTTCATTTTCATTTATTTCTGCTCTAATCTTTATTATTTCTTTCTGCTTGCTTTGGGATTGGTTTGCTGTTCTTTTTCTAGTTTCTCTAGTTGTTCAGTTAAATCTTTGAGTTTAGCTCTTTCTTGTTTTTTAATATAGGCATTTAGGGCTATAAATTTCCCTCTCAAGGCTGCCTTTGCTGTATCCCATAAGTTTTGATATGTTGTGTTCTCATTTTCATTTGTCTCAATATATTTACTAATTTCACTTGCCATTTCTTCTTTGACCCACCAATAATTTCGGAGTGTGTTGTTCAGTCTCCACACATTTGCAAATTTACTTTTTTCCTGTCTATTATTGATTTCCAGTTTCATTCCATTATGATCTGAGAAGGTGCTGTGTATAATTTCAATCTTTTTATATTTACTGAGAGCTATATTGTGACCTAACATGTGGTCTCTCCTGGAGAAAGATCCATGGGCACTTGAGAAGAATGTAAAATACGCTGAGTTTGGATGCAGTGTTCTGTATATGTCCGTTAGGTCTAACTTGTTTATCATATTGTTCAAGTTCTCTGTTTCCTTGTTGATATTCTGTCTGGTTGTTCTGTCTAATGATGTGAGTGGGGTGTTGAAGTCTCCAACGATTATTGTAGAAATGTCTATTTCTCCCTTCAGTTTTGCCAGAGTTTGTCTCATATATTTTGGGGCACCCTGGTTAGGTGTGCAGATATTTGTGACTGTTATATCTTCCTGGTGGATCGTCCCTTTTATTAATATATAATGGCCTTCTGTATCTCTTATAACTTTTTTGCATTTAAAGTCTGTTTTGTCTGATATTGGTATAGCCACCCTTGCTCTTTTCTGGTTACTATGCACGTGGAGTATCTTTTTCCAACCTTTCACTTTCAGCTGGTTTGTATCCCTGGGTCTAAGGTGAGTCTTGTAAGCAGCATATGGATGGCTCATGTTTTTTTTTATCCATTCTATTAGCCTGTATCTTTTGATTGGAGAGTTTAACCCATTAACATTCAATGATATTACTGTAAATGCACTATTGACTTCCGCCATTTTATTCTTTGGTTTTCATACGTCATCTTGTTTTTGTCTTTTTACTCTTTTGGTTATCCTTTCTGCTATTCTTTCTTCTATACTCTCCTCCAAGCTTCTTTCTCCTGTCTTTTTCTTTAAGGTTCTAAGGCTTCCTTTAGTATTTCCTGCAAAGGTGGATTCTTTTTTGCAAACTATTAGTTTCTGTTTGTTTGTGAATATTTTATACTCACCTTCATATTTGAAGGACAGTTTTGCTGGACAAAGAATTCTCGGCTGGCAGTTTTTCTCTTTCAGTTTCCTAATTGTATCATACCACTGTCTTCTCGCCTCCATGGTTTCTGAAGAGAAATCTACGCTAAGTCTTACTGGATGTCCCTTGTATGTGATCGTTTGCTTCTCTCTTGCTGCTGTGAGAATTTTCTCTTTATCTTTGACATTTCACATTCTGAATAGTATGTGTCTTGGCATAGATCTATTTGGATTTATACTGATTGGGTTACAATGTGCTTCTTGGACATGTAAGTTCATTTCTTTTGCGAGAGTTGGGAAATTTTCAGCTATTAGTTCTTCAAATACTCTTTCTGCCCCATTTCCCTTCTCTTCTCCTTCTGGAACTCCCATGACATTTATGTTGTTGCATTTTGTGTTGTCGTTCAACTCTCTGAGCCCCTGCTCAAGTTTTTACATTCTTTTCTCTCTCTGTTCTTTTCTCTCTTCAATTTTAGCTGTTCTGTCTTCGGTATCACTTATTCTTTTTTCTATCATTTTGAGTCTGCTGTTGCATGACTCAAATGTGTTTTTGATCTCACCTATTGTGTCTTTCATTCTCATGAGCTCTGTTACTTTTCTGTTCAGGATTTCAAATTCTTCTTTGAGTTCACTCAATGTCTTCTTGATGTTATTTATCTCTTTAACTATACTGTCTTTCAACTCATTAATTTGATTTTGGAAATTTGTGCTCATTTCACTGATTAGTTCTCTCAAATTCTGCATCTCTTCTGGGACTTTGATATATTCCTTTTCTTGGGCCATGTCTTCTATTTTCTTAGTATGGCTCGTAATTTTTTGCTGGTGTTTAGGCATCTGGTTAGGATGTAGTTTACTCAGATGATGAATCTCTTTCTCTTTTATAGGGATTTAGTGGCAGAAGGCTGTGAGTTACCACAGCTCTTTGATTTTTGGCTTGACCTGGATTGTTAGGATTGTCCTGCTGGTTGCTCA
>PVKH010014762.1:0-16437 GCA_004027955.1 Chaetophractus vellerosus
AGATCTGACATACCTGGGAATCTTGATTCAGTAAGTCTGGTTTAGGACTTCAGAAATAGCAATGTTTAGTAGCACATCAGATGTTTCTGATTCAGACAGTCAGTAAGTCAACTGAGAGAAACCTTGATGTACAGGAGAGAGATAAAATGTACCCATTACTTGGTTTGTGGACCACCACAAAAGAGCATCTAATAATGTAAAACCGCACTAGCACTTTGACTTCTGTGTTTTGTCATTAAGAGAAACACAGAATGTCAGGGATGAGAGTTTTATTAGTATCAGAGTAGCAAAAATGTTGGTACAGTATAGCAGAGTCAATAAGGAAGAGAATTTGATTTAATTCTCAATTAAGTGCCACATATAAGCCAGGTGTTGTTAGTAGGCCCCTTTAACACTAAACTTTGTCTGTATTTGTCAAACTGATGCAAAGAACAATGTGCAGAGAGCATTCCTGACCTCCTTAATTCACACCACATTTCTTGGTCACCCCAGTTTCCATGGTCTTGATCCCAGTGTTCATCAAAGTGTGGTCTGGGGATCAGTAGCACCAGAACTACCTGAGGATTTGTTTAAAATGCAGAGTCCACACCAAACCACATGAAAAAGTTATTTTGGAAGGTAGGGCCTAAGACTCTATGTTTTTAAAGCTCTCCAAAAAGTTCTTATGGCACACTACAATTTGAGAATAATTGAGTCTACCACAGTGTCTAAAGACGCCTCTTGCTGGAGGAAAAGGACAATAAATGACTTCAGGTAAAATGCACTACCAGAGGTCTCCCTTCAGAGGCTGCAATAGCCAGATCTGTGGGCACTTGTTACAAAACCGATACTGGTGTGTAGCCCAAATTACAGACAAAATTTAACATTACGTTTACTCACTAAAGAGAGGGCCAGGGCTAGGTCCTGAGGGCAGTGGTATTTATTCTAATAGGTGGCATGCAGTTTGAAGTTGTTTTCATTTTACAAGGAAAAATAAGCACACTAAAAACATCTAGATAAAAATAACTAAAGCCAGCTTTTCTTAAACACACTTTCTTTGCAACTTAAAGAATGATATAGATATTTTCACTTATACATCTTGTCTTTGGGTAAATAATTTAAGCCTGCCGAAAGAGCAGTGGCACTAGTCAAATGAAGTTACTGTCCTATAACAAGATTAATGAAAATGCAATAATAACACCAATTTCATGGCTGACTTTTAAAATGTTAGCATATTTCCTTAACTGAAATTGACCTTGTTGCAAAGCATGTTATAGCTCTCTTTTTGCTACAATGAAATATTACAGCAAGATTCTTCACATTTATGTGGAAAGGTAAATGTTTTAGGGATAATGATTCTATGATGCGTGCATGAAACTGTGGTTCGATGTATATTATGTAGATTCAATAATTATTGCTGGATTAGGTCAATAAATTTGCAAAGATGGAAAAGGATTATAGAATGAGAGCACTTTATGTTTTCTAAAAAATTGATCTAATGCCCTCTTTGACTAATTCATCCATGACAACCAAATTTGGCCCAGAGTTCCACATGCACAACTTCCATTGACATCCATAGAATTTGTGCATGAGTTACTGAGTTTAGAATTAAGCCCTAAGGAAATAACTAAAGATTTTTGGTGAGATATACTTGTGTGATTAAATAAAATCATTTTTATGGGCTTTGTTTCCTTGTTTTCAGACTGTTTCTTATGAAGATAAATAGCCTTAGCACAACGAGGTTAATATTGCTTTTAAGCTATTTGTCTCCATTTGGGAACTAAATGCAAAGAAAAATGAATGTTTTACCTCTCAGAAGCTTTCTTCAGTTAAATGTTTTCACAAAATTCAGAGTCCAGAAAACTTTCCAAACTTCCCAGGAATAGGTATCAATTACTTCCAAGTATTTTAGAAAATAGTAGAAAACCCTATTCAGTAAGAAAAGTGTTAACTATGCAGCTATTTTCCCCTTCTTATACATTTATGATCATAACAAAATCTGCTTCCGTCTGTAAAAATATGGAATGTATAACTTGCTTTGAAAAAAATTGGATTATTGGATGATATTTGCACCTCTAAAAAGAACAAATTTAAGATGTAAACTTTCAAATACAGCCTTATTTGAAGCTTTAGAAACAATTAATATATAAATTAGTTAAACTAAACCTTGAGCTAAGGTAATTGTTTTCAACTTATTTTTTTCTGAATGCACTAAAATGCTTAGTTTGTAGATAAGGAGCTATATGAGGCTAAATGGAATAGACTAGGCACTATGCTAGCATATTATATTTGTAACCACGTTTTACCCCTACAATTATCTCAGTTTCGCAGATGAGGAAATTGAAATACAGTGAGGTTAAGAAATTCATTAGTTAGAACTAGGATTCAAACTCTGGCTTTTTGCTGTGTTTAGCATATCAAAGGCGATTTACCATTAAATGTAAAAAGTCCATTTAGAACAATAATTCGCAAAATACACAAAACTAAATTTCAGGTGGCTAGGGTTTGCAATACTAAAAAACAAACCTTGGGAAAACAAATGTAAATCTCTGGAAAGGGGACAAATTTATATCCTTGAAGGTAGAGAAACTACAAAGAAAAATTACAGGTACAATATATTAAAAAATAAAATGTTATAAAAATAACAAATATTTCAAATATAAATTTTTTGAAAGTGAGAAAAATTTGATGTGCTATCATGGTTTACTTTTAACTGGATTGTTTATATCAAATAAGAGTTCATAAAAACTGGTGATATAAGTTCTAAGATTCAAATTGAGAGATTGGCAAGAGATGGATGGTGAATTCACAAAATATTTAATGAGGTCAGTAAAATAATCTTTCCTAATAATAAAATAATTTTAAAAATCTGACTTGACATTTCTAATTTTTAAAATTAAGCACCTCCAAAATTAGGAAAATATGTAGTCAAGGTTGAAGCCAAGTGATACATTCATTTTCATTCAACGTTATTTTATCATTAGCTGTTTTGTTCAACTGTTAGACTCCAAAACTAAAAGGGGCTTAAGTAAGCTAGATGTTTATTCCTCTCTTATATAAAAGAAGTCCTGTGGCAAACAGTCAAGTAAAGGTATATCTACTACGTGGTTATTAGATATCTTGGCTTCTTCTATTTTTCCCTTCATTGTCCTAGTACTTGGTTTCTATCCTCAGTTACCTCATTATCCAAGATGGCTGCTAGAGCTATGCATTTCAGGCAGCCAGAAAAATGATTGCAGTATAACAAAAGGGCAATCTGCCAGCCAGGTCACCTTCCTTTTAGAAGCGTCCCTGGGAATCTTACATAACTGTCATTGGCCAGGATTTAACTGCACACATCTTGCACTAACTACACGTAGCTTGCTAGGGAGGCTAAAAGAGGTAATCTTTAAAGTGAGTTCATGGCATGCCAGTTGAATTCCAAGTAATGTTCATTAAAGAGGGGGGAAAAGATAGTTGGTGATAGCTATCAGTAAGCCACGATTGTTTCACAAATATCATTGAGCATCTTTCATGTGTCAAGTGGTGTGCTAGGTTCTGGGGTCTAATAATTTGAAAAGCATGGACCCTAGACTCAAATAATTTGAAGACTAATTGGGAGTTAGATATTTAAACATGCATGGTTTATAGAGACAATACAATATTTATCAATAGCTATGAAAATACTTATTTTGACCTATTAATTCCTGTTCTGGAAATGAATCATTAGGAATTAATCCAAAATGGAAAATGCATAACAGGTTTATTGCCACATTATTTATGATAATAAAATATTGTAACTTAAACAGCCAAACTCTAAGTAAATTTTGGCCAGTATACTTAAACATTATGCAATCTCTAAAAATCTTTAAAACCTTTTTGGCATATGTAGGAACCCAGAAAATATTTTCAGTAATCCATGACAGAAATAAATTTGATATTTCTGTCATTTTACTATTACTTGACAAAGCAAAATATTAATTGTTTCTAATTGTGTGTTGTAACCATCCAAAAATTGTTTACATATGTCCAAGGGCTTGGAAACATCATAGAAAGGGAAAACAGTTAAATTTGTCATGGTGAATATATTTTGCATGTGTTCTTTACTTTATTTAAAGTTCCTTTACTCTTCATATAATATTCATTTATAGTTTAGAATTCAACATAAAATTATCTAAAGATGGAACTTGAAAGGAATGAATGATATAGTCATCTCCTAGACTCTCCTTCAATTTTCCTGTCTCCCTCCTTTTTTCCTTCTTGATTTCTATGCGTAGTTTACTTAGGCTTGCACGTTATTGCATCTCTTTGTTGATAGAGTCCTTCTGTTTGAGGTTTCTACTTTTTCTTTTTTGATCTTCTAGTTACCGTACAAGCAATCTTAGGTATATTAACCAATTCTACAAATCTAGGTCCTTCTTTCTTAGCTGTGAGTTCCCAACTACCTTGACTGCTTGACAAAGCCCTCTTCATCTCTCAAGACCAACCAGCCTCACTTGCGTTTTCACCTAGCCACTCTTGCCTTCATCTCCAAGCAGAAGTCCTCACTGGGCATAATTTTATACCTTCCTCTGTTATAGCTCTTACCATCTTAGCTGTGAGTTTCCAACTATCTTGACTGCTTGACAAAGCCCTCTTCATCTCTCAAGACCAACCAGCCTCACTTGAGCTTTCACCTAGCCACTCTTGCCTTCATCTCCAAGAGAAGTCCTCACTGGGCATAATTTTATACCTTCCTCTGTTATAGCTCTTACCACAACATATTTCAACTCTTATCTATCTTTCCAACCAACCTGGGAGGTCACTGAGAGAAGAAGGAACAGTATCTTTTCCCCTCTGTATCCCAGCACCTACCATGAGACTTTCATGTAATAGTAACTCAATAAATGTTTGAGAAACTCTTTGCGAACTTTCTTTGATCTAAGGTGACCTTCAAAAGTTTCCAGTCACTGCAGACATCAGAGAAACTTGATTTTAATTTAAGGTGCTGTGAAAAGAGCCAAGCACTTAGAGGAAAAATAAATTACCCCCTTCTTTTTTTTCCCCAGAAGAATAATATCTTCCATGGTAATCAATAATTAATTTGTGGTCAACATTAACTGAAGATATGACTATTTCTCAAAGGAATTTATTTAACAGAAATCAGTAATACCTAAGTTGTTTATTAGCTATAGTGTTTCAAATATATCTGGAACATTAGATGCATAAATTAGGACTTTGGATGAGAGACCCAGAAAAAAATGTATGATGAACATTTTTTAGGGAATTAATTACACTTGTATTGAACATATTTTGCTTGACTTTTAAGTATATTTCTCTAGGCAACATAGCTAAATTACAGTATAGGCAATGTGTGAAGTAACAATTCAGACACCATAACCATTGAACCACATATTCTGAATACTTGGTAAATATGTTTCCAGGGAATGTTTTCTAAAAGTGGGTATAAAATCAGAACTTTAAGATATTAGTCAATAACTACTTATCAGCCTATAATCTTATGTCCTCCGTTCTTAACCTAATTTATATATTTATCAGTCTTTGGAGAAAAAAAATAAGTTTATTACTCACTGTTAAGGACAAACTGTTTGGTCCTTAAACAAGATTTAATAGTTCTATCAACTTAAAGGTTACAGAAGTCATCCTCTAAGTTGATTGGTGCTTCTTCACTCATTGGCCCCTCCAATTGGAGCCGATGCAGTAATAGAGTAAGAGAGAAGTGAATCATATCCTCCCAGAGAAATTAGTTACAGACTACAGCCACCAGAATACTAGTAGCAAGTGGCCATGATTATTGTCATCACTTTTACTCCATAATTTCAGATAAGAAATTGCCTTTTCAGAAAAGTTTTCCATCTGTGTTTAGTAAAAGATATCTGGCCTGCAGAGCCTATTTAAGTGAGAAAGAAAATATTTTTCTAAGTTGATTTAATTCTTTATTTACATTCTCGTGGACTGTTAGGGTTGATTTGCATTGTTGCCGTATTCAATATTCATGTCTTCAGAATTTTAGAGGAATAAATATAGTCACAGAAAACTTTGTTCCCATATATATTAGCGTATTCACTCTTTAATAGGTTAATACAAACCAATCTCAGCATTAGGAAAACAGCTCTAGGCTTATATTTTCTATTGAAAATAGAAACATTTTAAACATATGTATCATTCAAATGTTACTATGGTAAGGGATTATTTGTGTGACAGCAGAAGGAGCATCATATTTACCTTTAGAAGCTCATTCAAAATCATTCCCAAGTTATTTCAAGGTTTATTTCTGTCTTCAGAGATTTATTTTTAGTATTAAGCATGTTTATTACATTTTTTACTATCACTATTTGGTGCATTTTATTATGAATTATGCAATATTATTTCACAGTGAATTGTACTAACAGTCTGCGAGAACATGTCTGTTCCTCCCAAATTGAGTTTATTTCCTTGCTATAACTCTATCAGCTTTGGTTCCCTGTATTTACAATATCAAACAGTTTTAGTTGTGACAAATCTATATTATGCAATCATTTTGGTTGGGGCTAGATTATAAGCAGGTAGCAGCACCTTTATCATTTTTCTCAAATAACTGAAAGTTGGACCTGAATATAACCAAGAAAATTTTCCTTCAGTTGTAAATATCCTTTAGGAGTATGTTAAGAAATCTATTTTCCAACCTATTAACTGCCTCTCAGAAAGGAAGAGTTCTAAAGAAGCACAAATAGCCTTCAAATGGTTAGGCAGAGATCTGTTTACACTCTGAATGCACAGCTCTTGATGGTATTTAAATGCATTACTTTCTATTACTTTTGTGCTTTACCTTTTGAATTATTTCACAGTGTTCTCTGCTTTTCAGAATCCCATTCCCTTCTGCAACTACCTCACAGAGCTTTAGCACACGGGAAATCCTACCTTAGGGTTATCACACAGGGGTTGCAGGTCTCAGTTCAGAGTCTCCCTCTATCCCGCCTGCAATTCCCAACCTACCTGATGCTCTTTTCGTTTTAAAAGTATATTACTATAGTTTTGAAATGCCTAAACTTTCAGAGCTTCCATATTTTTCTTGAGGACAAAGTGTTTTCAGTCATTTTCTTTAATTGTCACATTACATAATGGATAGAAAACAATTAGTATCCTCATTTTGTGCCCTAAAGAAGAGACAATTGTGTGTGTGTGAATGTGGGTGAGAGTGTGTGAGTGTGTGTGAAATAAGTTCTACAGTTTCAAGTGGCAAGTCAGTGATAAATCCTAGGAAAGAATGCAGGACAGTCTCCAGGGATAATTCACTATCACTCAAACTGGCCCTCCTTTAAGAACCATTCGTTTGGCATTGATTTGAATTCCATGTGAATCTCGACCCTCTACCCTCATACACAGCAAATTAATTGGCCTCCTACAATCATAGTTTTCTGAGAGAAACAAAATCCCTGCCACTAAGTCCAGAGACTTCCCTGCTTCCATTCTGTTCTCCTTCCCATAAGTCTCTCATCCAAGAGGCTATAACTCACACCACCTTGTACTCTGATTCTCATTCCTTTTTGTCTCACCAGGCGCCATAGTTTAGCTCTCAGCTCCCATCTTCTGGGTCTTCAATGCTTCTCTCCCTCCAATGGCTCCTTCCCATCAGCCCTTCATACATTCTGAAAATCAGTTCTTCTTCTAGAGTAGTGCATAAACATCCCACTTAACTGTCACAGAAATACTGTGAACTAAACAAGGCAGATACCATTATTTTCATCTTATAGAGAGAAAAAAGAAGATTCAGAGTGATTTGCCAAAGACTGCAAAACTCAGATCTTCCTACCCTTTCTCCAATATAGGTTTGAAAACAATTTCAAATAGTTGGATTTTTGTTCATTAAGTTTTATAATACATTCTGCTTTCTATAAAGTGAATCTGAAATAGAAATTACCATCACAGGGCAAATCCACTGCTGAGACCAGTTATAGCACTGAGTGGAGTGTTGCCTAGCTTTCGTACTACTGACTAAAGGAGCTGGAAAAGAAAAAGTAATATGTAAAACTGCGTTTCATTTAGACTAGTAAATAATTTTAAAAATGTCTATTTCTCAGGAATATTTTAGGAATGGACACAATAGATAATATTTTCATCTCTTTATCTGCATTTTATCTGTTTTATTTTCAAGAGCAAATCCTGCTTCCCTTAGTCCTGTTAACTATATTGCCTTTGAGTTTTTTTAATGCAGGGATTCATATATTTAATTGAAAAAGTACTGTTTGGAAGTACAATTTTCATTACTTCTTAGGCTGTCTTTTTTTTTTAAATACCACCTCTTTAAGTTGTTTCCTTCCCCTTTTTAAAAATCATTCTGCTTAACTTATTTCTTCCTCTTCTCTATTGCATGAAGTGCAGTTCTCTTGCCCTTTTCATTTTTGATAATGAACTTTATCTTATTTATCCCTTTCCAAGCTTGGTCATAATCTTCTTGAGGGGTCTTTGGAGTTTAGCTTGTTTTAAGCAGGGATTCGACTTATTTTAAATGTAGTCTTCACCCATTCCCTGTATTCTCTGGTCTCTTTATCCTTCACTAAGTAATATCTTTGCCCTTAATACTATCCTTAAGTGAAAAAATCAGTTAAGAAAACGGAGTGAAACTGATGAATAAAACAGAAAGAGTTCTACGCAGAGTGGAGTCACAGATCTAAAAACATTAAACATAGTATGAACATTTGAAATCATGTATTATCGAATCCTCATGTTTAGATGAACCAAGATCCAGACAGTCTAAGTGATTTACCCAGTGCTACCCATGACAGTGCTTGGACTAAACATCAAGACATTGCAAGTTCATGACAGACCCTACTTCCAGCATTCCAGGCATTTTAAGGATGTTATTCAGTAAAATAATGGCTAACTGTAGATTGGTAGCATTGATGTCAAGGAAAGATTAGGGTGTACAGCAAATAGCGTTTATAGCATTTGCTCACAAAAAAAGCAAGGTATGACACTTGTGATATGTCCCTTTTTTAGAACCAAGTAGAAGAACTCTATATCCATAGTCTTGAATGTTGGGATTCAAATAGCTTTAACAGCTATAACCAGCTTACCACTCAAAACACAGGTCAGAAATGGAGATACTTGACTTCACCATGCATTAATAACCTAGACTACCACAGAGATCTGGTTTCAGTTGTGCTAAGCAAGAATCTCTTTAGCGGCCACTTACATCTACAGTGGTCCAGTTGCAATGCTAATGGCAGGTGAACACAGGGGATGTTTTCTAAAGGCTAAAGGGGATGTAACATTGGGCTCAGCAAGGAAGTCATTTCTGTTTTCATAAATGCTCTTGATCAACTCATCAAAATAGAGAAAAGTTCACGTAGAACAAAGTTCTGGTCTTTGTAAAAACATCAGCATTCACCCTCTGGCCGGTTGAGATGAACTCTAACCTTAGAAACTACAGTATGAATGCATTCAGAAAAAAATGGAGAGAAAACTTGCCTTTCTCAGTCATGGATGACAAAGGATTCAGGGCAGTTTATTCAGTTCTGTCAAAATGATCACTGAACTACTAGCTTGCTCAGGCCTTCCATGGAGACCTGAGGTTTCGGTCATCCATTCATTCTTCTCTTCTCATCTGTGCCTTTGGAAAGTGGAGCTCATCTGTTTGGTGTGGTTTTTCTTTTTTTTTTTTTTCCTTTTTCAGCTCAACACTTTAGAAGCCTAACATGAATAGAAGGACAAGGAGTTGTTGCTAATTAGTTTACCCAAATGAGACAGTTTACATAGTTGTTGTCTTGCCAAAGAACACTCTAGAATTAATTTTAGTGACAAACTCTTTCTGGCAGGTAACTGTAATTTTGAAGATAACACATTTTAGCATTTATAATAATGGAGCAGAAATGCTTTTTTTTTTCTCACTGCAGAATGTTCAAATGTGAACAGAATTGATAAAATACAGGATGTTCATAAAGTCCTTGTACCACATTAAAACTTAATATCTTTGAATGAAGACCTAATAAAAGAAAACCGAAGCATTACATAGTACCATGTTTCATTGAGTTTTAATGCTGCCATTGATTTTTAATGTTTTTTTTTTTTAGTCCTATTCATTGTTTGTCATTTCAGGAAGGTAATTCCTGCTGGTCCTTCTTCGGTAGAAGCACATTGTAGAATAATGTGAAGATGCTTATTATATAAAGTCATTTTTAAAACAATATAGGTATAAAATTCAGTACTGTTGATTACAATTATACAAAAATAGTATGTTTATAATAACATGCTGTGGCAGCTAGTGCTTGTCACTTAATAACTCATTTAAGTTTCACAACGCTGTGAAGTAGACACTGTTATTTTCCCTATTACACAGATAAGAAAACATAAGCATGAAGAGGTTACCCAGCTGGCAATTTGCTAGACCTAGATTTAAACCAAGGCTCCAGATTTGTGCTGCTACATACATGGAAAACAACAGGAATAGTAAACCTTATCATAAAACCAAGGCTAAGAAGAAATGTTCCTATATCCCTATACTCTGATAATCAATTTTCATACCTTATTATTATTATTTTTTAAGGTACCGGGGCTAGGGATTGAACCCAGGACCTTGTAAGCGGGGAGCCGCTGCTCAATCATGGAGCCACATCGGCTCCCCTTATTTGGTTTTCTGTTTGTTTGTTTGCTTGTTTTTTGTCTTTGTTTTTAGGAGGCACTGGGAACCTAATCAGAGACCTCCCATGTGGGAAACAGGTGCTCAACCGCTTGAGCCACATTTGCTCCTCATACCTTATTTTGATAAATCTTTTAACAAGCCATGAAGTAGATATTATCACTGTACAACAGATGAAGAGACTCATAGAAGTTAGGTGAACTTATCTAAGTTCACTCAGGGAGTAAATGATAAGATCCAAACCTATGTTTACCTGACTCCATATGTAGTGTTACTATATTATGTCTTATAATACATGTACTTTTATACTTTTTCCTACCTTTTGTTGTATAACCATGAGAATTTTGAAATTACAATCAAAACCTGATATTACATCCATACTCATATGCATGTATATGTACACTTACAGAGTCAATTAGAAGCAATTTGGGCCAGCTCCCTGAGAAAATTTAATTTTCAAAGGAGACTATGAAAGATTGAAAGTTCTAATTTCCTGTAGAAATCATGGAGAGAGGAAAGTTTTAGGTATAAAATAGGGCCCTATCCTGAAGGCCACCTGTTTATCTGGTGTTCTCACAAACTGCAAGTCCTTGCCAGACCTCAATCTCTAGAAACTTGTATATTTTCTCTGACTGCCAGCCACTGGTTAAATCTTGATTCGAACACCATCACATTCCCCTACCACTTAGAATATTTGACTATACGAACCACGATTGCCCTGAAATCCCTGCAGTATTGCCCTTAACTTGTAAATTTTATTTGCTCTGCTATGTGTACTTGGGGAACAGGTTTTCTATCAATTACTCTACTTCCAAACCAACCCACTTCTGATTTATTCCTTCTTCCCTTCAACCACATGGAGGGCAGAGAAACCCTCACAGGTACTGTTTGCCATCTTCCCATCCTTCTTTATACGGCCTGCTTTCCTTTGATACTGATCGTAAGTGCATAATCTCTGACCTTATATCCCCGCCTCCCTCAATAATCTTACCTCTTGGCTCATAAAGTCTTGCTTCCCTCATACGGCCTTGAATATCTCTTGTATTAATTTGTCAAAAACTCTATCAAGATAAACACCCACACTTACTGAGTGTTGATTGCATGGTATACATTGTTGTAAATTCATTATGTAAATAGTTCATTTAACCCTCCCAACCACCATGTGAGATGGATACCACAAGTATGAAAGTATTCTAAAAGATCATGCCTGACTTCTGAGAGTACAGCAGGTATGGAAACAGCTTCTTTTTACAACACAGATCCATAAAGTTCACCCTTCTGCTCAAAATGTTGTCTGGTGGTTCAGAAAGCACCTAGCCAACAAGTCTACTACGCTGTAGGCATAAGCCTTGTCCACACAAGCTGCACTGGCAGAGTTTTTGCCCATGAAGTTGGAAATGAAATATGAAAGAATCCCAGACTCCTAATGGTACTCACCAACTACATGAAAGCCATGGAGTCCCAAGATCCCAAAGATGATTTCCAGGCTTATGGCTAATTAACTGACTTTCAGAGCAGACAAACAGATGGAAAGACAGCTCCGTACCTGCATTCCCAAAGCCCTACACTACATAACAGGAAGGCAGCTGCCAATAGCACCATATGCCTGGTGTGCCAAAGTCACCTTCATATTCTAGTTCCCTTCCTAGGACACGGAATGGAATAAAACCACATTTGTATTAGTCTCAGGAGCCCAAACAATTTTTTGTGGCCCAGAATTTGGGTCAGCCTGCTGGTAGGTTGTTGAGATGTCAAGATATGACAAGGGAAATCTTTCACCTAAATTCCAGAGTATACTAATCTCCAAAGGGCATTTGGAAATGTGAATTAAGAGTTCTGTAAGCTTGAGCAAGTGAAACAAACAAGGAAGTCGTAGGACAAAAATAGACCCTGAAATCTAAGTTACAAATCTAGGGCTGTAGGTTTGAAGTATTTAAGAAGCAGGATTGGGCAATTGTGTATGACTGGTCTATGACTAAGAATTACGTGAATGTTGTGATATAGTGAATGGGAGAGCCACGTGTCTTTAAAGGTCAAGGAAGAGTTATCTCATTTAAGATAAAATAGTCAATAGAACCATGTTGGCACCCTAAAAAACAACTCATTTGGCCGGAGGACAGCACAAGACAGATTTGTGTATGCTACATCTGAAATTAGCATCTGAGCCCAGGACTTTCAGCCATCCTACAGGACTACTCTCATCTTCTGGGGATGCTGCCCAAAAGAGAGGAACTGAGAATGGGATAAGAGTCCTAGAACTCAACTCCCACATATTTACATATACTCTTTAATACACTGTCTATGTAGTAGAATATGGAGGAGCTGCCCATTTTGAGTTTCATATTTCATTACTCATTGTAACACTGACCTAACCAAACATATTTTCTGTTAGACACTAAGAGAATTCCTATTCAAGAACCTGTGGCACAGGTTCATCTGACCCCACTTTTTTCCTACAAGGTCATCTTGAAGGTTATTACCTGTTAACCTGTCTCTTATATTGTATTCCATTTCCATGACTCAACTCACATACGCATAAATGGGGCATAAGGGGCTTATCACAGATAAGAATCCCAGAAGAAGATAAATGAAAGACTCCCTTAAAAACTTGCTATGGGGATTTCAAGTATAGAGTAAAGCTCTTAAATTTTTCCAGTGACCAGGAAGTATGTCTGAGGCTTGTGGTTATTATGTTCCTAAATGCATCATGATTTAGTCCCATGACCCTATCCCCAAAGACTGATGCTTGAAGTATCAGAAGAAACGCCAATATTTAGTCAAAGTTGAGACATATCAGGGTCTTTCAACATCCCAGGTCCAAGCCTCTTCTCATAGGGAATCCAGTAGATTTTGACTAAGTTAATACTATGACAGAGTGGTTTAACTAATATAGCATGAAGGGCAAGCAGAGGTTTCATGAATTGTGACTTGTTATTCCTTGATATTTAGCATTTTTGTTTGTTTGTTTGTTTAACACTCCTGCTCATTGAATTTCTGGGGTTAAAAAGGACTGGCTATTTCAGTCAAGGAAACTTTCCAGAACCTGCAATATCATTTAATTTTGGCTCTTCATATTTTGTCTGGACTACAACCAACCATATGCATCTGAAACAGATGCATTGATTTTGGCTCTACCAAATATCTTGTCACAGGAAGACCATGGCTCTGGACCCCACTTCTGTTTGTGTACATCTTAGGAAGTCTTCCCTAATGAAATGTATTGACCCTATATGTGGAAAATTTGCAATATACCAAATACACATTTGAAAGCTGGCACTGTGTCCACTTGGATCTTCTAAGAAACAGATGACAAAACAAAATTATACGTGTAAAAAGTTATTGAGGAAAACCTCTGTGAATGACAACGAGGAGAGAAAGCAGGAGTAGGCAGGGAAAGTATTCAGACCATCATTCATGTCTGACACCTATGAAAGGAAAGAACTGTGTGAAAAAAGGAGGACTGGATAGAGAGACCCTCAGTAGCAGTAGCTGGGAGCCAGGCTCAGCCAGGCTGATACCAGCCCCAGAGTAAAGGATGGAAAGAAAGAGCCAGGTTCTACAGTCCACTGCGGCCAGTCATTAGCTTGAACAGCCCAAGGCGGCATGGCCTCAGTGTGAACGCTAGGGTGCATCCCATGGTGTGGTAGCAGGAGGCTGTTAGTGCCACTATAGGCCTTGCAGCAGGAATTCTCTTCAAAGGAGATCTGAAGGGTTCAACTCTATGGCAGGCGTGGGCATAAAATGTTTTAACTCCTGTGGAGAGTGTTTGTCTTTCCACCACAACTCATAAAGGAGAAAATTTCTCAACCATGGCAAATAGTGTAAATCCCAGGTGCCCAAACTTGATGATTGTCCACCATGTAACTCCAGACATGAAAGCTGACATAGGATTCTGAGATAAATTTAGGCCAAAGCTAAAAGGAAAGTTATTTAAGAATGGAACTATCTTTGGATCTCCCAATGCTTAGCAAAATCCTTAGTATATTATAGTTGTTCCATACATTTTTGTCGAAATAAACGACAAATAATAGTAAATCCCACTTCATTTTGTAGGAGTCCAACCATAAAAAGGCCCACGTTTTACAGCCGCAATAATGAAACTATTCCATCTTTGTTTTAAACAACTACAACCCCCCACACATATACATTTTGACAAATACTGTACATTTAGATCAAAAGCAGTTCCCAGTGTCACCATGTGAAAGAAACACATAATTTAGGAGCTTTAATGCCAAATAGACTAGAGATTGTTTTGTAATTATCGTTCTTATGGCTAATTCCTCCTCCTTGAGTCATGGAATAGGTCATAGTAATGGATACCTGTTCTCATCAAATTTGTTCTGAACGCAGTCATTATAAACAAAATGTGCATGGTAAATAAAAATCGAGTGAGACAATTCGTCATGAGCCACTGGGTATTGTAGTTATGGCTCAGTATGCAAGTCAGTTTCAATTCTGCCTGATTTTCCCTGAACCCTTTCTCGAAGAACGGGTTTTTCACATAATTTAACCTAGACACCTGCACTTACATTTTAGTGTAATATCAGAAAATGAGATCCCTCTTTGTTCTGATTGAAGAACACACATATCTAGAGAAGAGAATCGGGGGAAGTCTTCTGAATGGCTAAGCTGCTTGATGCATCAGCGAGGTCTTTTGCATAGATTACAAAAATCAAATAAGATTTAAAAAATCAAATAAGAAATATAATATATATCTATATATTATATTTCTTATTTGATTTTTTCCAAGCAGAAAAAAAATAAATTTGTTGCGGACATTAGCTTGTTTTGATTCTTTAAAATGAAGGGAAACTCAACATACTTGAAATGTATCATTTGTGTCATAAAATCAAAGCTTAAATAAAGTGAGGGACAGGGATAATCCAAAGGCTGTATAAAGGAGTTTTAAAAATTAATTTATGTTCTATTGTTAGAATATTCTACTCTTTGCCAATAATTGACCTAGAATGATAAATATAAATATTTCTGTTTCTTTAGTTATTTCTTTTTTCCTTGTCTATGTCTAATATTTACTCAGGTCAACTCACCAAGTGATTTTATTTAAAACTCAGTCAAAATAAGAAATAGTCTCTGTATGGTTAAAACTGATTCTATTGTGTACATACATATGTGGGACAATTTACTTGAAACGTTACTCAAGGTGCGTAAGTCAATGGTTTCCTTTGGGCTTCACGTGCCATTTTCATCGTAGACTAACAGGACAACCAAAAGTTGCCTGTCTCTCTTTCCAAAGCTACCCCTGGGTCCCTGAATCTATATCTGCTTTAGGTCCTAGAATCTGTTTCTTCTCCTCTGGGACTTTGTTTCCCCATTCATCACCTTCCCATAAATATATTTTTTTAAAAAAAGAAAGAAAGAAGCCTTCCCCTAATCCTATTGTCCTCTGTCAACTAAATTGGTTTTCTCCCCTTTACTAAAATATAACCCAAATGAATGATTGTAATTTCCTCATTGTATTAGGTTTCTCCAGAGAAACAGAACCAATAAGATATGTTTATGTATATAATTTATTATAACGAATTAGCTCATGTGACCCTGGAGGTTAGAAAACCTGAACTCTTCAACTTGGAAACGTCAGTAAAGGTGATGCTAAGTCCTTACTCTGAATTCCCCAGGGGAAGTCGGCTGGCTGGAACCAATGCTGAGGTTGAGTCTAAGGTCCTCTTCTTTTGACCTCTGAAATCTTCAGTTCTGGCCCTTTAGAAATCCAACTGAGTAATGAGGAGAGTCCCCATATTGCTGGAAGCAATCTCCTTTATTGATTATTGATGCCCTTAACTGATTACGAATGCAAATCCCATTCTCAGAACACCCACACCTTAACAAGCAGGCCAGTGCTG
>PVKH010014763.1:0-16356 GCA_004027955.1 Chaetophractus vellerosus
CCCCAAAATGTGTATATCTATTACAGGTGTTATGCCACACTGATGAAGGATGTATATGTGGGAGGTTCTGGGAGGTGTGGGAGGTGGAGCATATGGGTATTCCTAAAATTTCTGTGTAACATTTATGTAAATCGATGTATCAAAAAAATTGAATAAAAATTGAAAAAAAATAAATGAAAACCTTTTCAGTCAAAAAAGAAAAAGGATGTCAATTCTATCCAAATTGATATAGAGATTCAATGCAATCAATATTTTGTAAAAAGAGAAAAAGAAAAAACAATTATCAAATTTATTTGGAAGGGTAAGGAGACTTGAATATCCAGAAACATCTTAAAATTTAAAAGTGAAGTTGGAAGACTTTCATTTTGTACTTTAGTTCATATTACCCCGCTAGAGTGGTTAAAAAAACAACAACAACACACAAACAAAGAGCATGGTACTGGCACAAAAATAGACAAACAGACCAATGGAACCAAATGGGTGGTTCAGAAACAATCACACTTATGGTCAAGTGATTTTTGACAAAGCTGCTAAACCCATGCAGAATAATCTAGTCAACAAATGGTGCTGGGAAAATGGGATACCCATACAAAAAAGAAAGAAACACAACCCCCATCTCAAACTTTATACAAAAATTAACTCAAAATGGATCAAAGACCTAAATATAAGAGCTAGAACTATAAAGCTCCTACAAGAAAATGTAAAATGTAGGAAAACATCCTCAATGCCTGTTGGTATGAGGTGGATTCTTTAACCTTGCACTGAATTCATGAGCAATGAGAGAAAATAGGATAAAGGGGACCTCCTCAAATTTAAAAACACTTTTGTGATTCAAGGGACTTTGCCAAGAAAGTGAAAAGGCAGCTCAATGGAAAAAAAATATTTGGAAAAAAATTTCCACTAAGGGTTTGATTTCCATTCTATATAAAGAGATCACATAACTCAACAACAAAAGAGCAAGCAATCCAATTTTTAAAAAATGGGCAAAAGACCTAAATAGACATTTTTCCAAAGAGGAAATACAAACAGCCAAAAAGCACAGGGAAAAAAATGTTCAATATCACTTGCTATTAGGGAAATAAATATCAAACAACAATGAGATATCTCACACAACATAGAATGGTTATTATTAAAAAACCAAAACAGTAAGTGCTGGAAAGGATGTGGAGAAATAGGAACACTCCTTCACTGCTGGCAGGATTGTAAAATGGTGCAGCCTCTGTGGAATACATTTTGGCATTTCCTCAGGAAGCTAAATATAGATTTGCCACATGATCCAACAATTCCTCTTCTAGGAATATATTAGGAAGATCTGAAAACTGATATAAACAGACATTTGCACAGAAATGTCCATACTTGCCAAAAAATGGAAGCAACATATGTGTCCATCTTCCAATGAATGGATAAACAAAATGTGGTAAATAGATATGATGGAATTCCATGCTGCTTTAAGAAAAAATGAAATTGGGACACATATAATAGCATGGATACACTTCAAGACATTATTTTAAGTGAAATAAGCCAGAGACAAAAGGATAAGTACTGCACCATCTCACTAATATGAATTAAATATGAAGAATTAATGCTGGAAGTTAAAACCTAGAGTAAAGGTTATTAGGAGATAAGAGGAGGGCCAAAAAGGTGCATTGATGCTTAGTGTATGTGGAAGTTTTAATTAACTTAACTGTAAATGTGTGGAAATAGATACAGTTAATGGTAACACATAGTGAGTAGGAACTAACACAGCTGGTCTATAAATGGGATTGAGGCTGAAAAGGGTAACCTTTGGATATAAATGTGAATTGAAAGAAAGCTCTAGAATAACGTAGGGACTGAATAACACAGTGTACCCAGAGGTGGATGAGAATTGTGATTAATAGTACAAATACAAAATGTCCTTCCATGAAATACAACAAATGCACATCACTATTGCAAAGTGGTAAGAATGTGGAGAAGCATGGGAAAAATACAATAATGTTACCTTGGACTATTGTTAACAGCAATACTATAATATTCTTCTATCAATGCAAAGATGCACTGTCTTCATAATAAGGGGGAAGGAAAAAATATACAAAATGTACACTATAGACCACAGTTGTGGTAATAGTCTGTTGATATTATCTCATAATTTGTAACAACTGTTCCACAAAAATGTAGTGTGTTGATGGATGATTGTTGTATGGGAATTCCACACATGTTCATACTTGTTTTATAATTTTACAACTCTTTAATAAAAATATATTTTAGTACAAGAAGTAAAATTATCTCTATTCTGAGATGACATGATCTTATATGTAGAATAATCCTACAGCAGTCACACCAACACATCTACTTACACTCATGCACACAAACCCTAACTATTCGAGCTAATAAATAAATGCAGTAAAGTTGCAGGATAAATGATTAACATGCTTAAGCCAGTTGTATTTAGGCAAACAAATTTTAAGGAATCTAAAAAGAAAATTAAGAAAAAATTAATTTCCAGAGGCATCAAAAATAATAAAATTGCTATGAATAATTTTAACCAAGGCATGCAAGAGTTATATATCTATAAAATATTGCTGAAAGAAATTAAAGAGGAACCAAATAAATAGAAAGATATCCCATTTAATGGAATGGCAGATTTAATATAGTTAAGGTTCCAACTCTATCCCCAAAACACTTAGAGATATAATGAATGCCTATCAAAATCTCATATCACATTTAAAAAGTAAAAATAATAATAATAAAAAAAGAAACAAACAAGGAAATTCTTCACCTCTCAATGAAAATGCTCTAATAAGGATGGATATGATGAATGCACTATGTAATTATACCAAATACCACTGACTGCACACTTCAGAAGAATTTTATGCTTTATTAATATGTACCAATAAAGTTTATTTGTTTAAAAAAACAAATGTTAAGAGCTTATCCTTGAAATCATGGGATTATGAAGACACTTTAACAGATAAACTTATACTGAAAAGAACAAAACTAGAAGATATCCAATTCTATATTTCAAAACATAATACAAATCTACATTTATTAAAAATATTGTGACACTGGCATAAAGGTACACATCTAAAATAATGGAATAGAATTGTTACTTCAGAAATGAACCTATACATATATATATCACCAATTTATTTTCAACATACATGACACCAAGGTCTTGCACTAAGGAAAGAACAGTGTCTTCACCATATGGTGGTGGAACAACTACCTATGAACATGCAAAGCATGAATTTTGCTGCTTATTTTAAAATATTTACAATTAAGTCATTAAGAGAGGCAAATGTAAGAGCAAAACTATACCACTCTTACAAGGAAATATAGGAGTAATTCTTCATGACTTTGGATGTGGCAATTGATGCTTAGATATGACATTAAAATCACTAGAAATAAAAATAAACAAATTGTTTTTCACAAAAATTAAAAATTTTTAATCAAAGAAAACCCTATTAAGAAAGTGAAAAGATAACTTACATAAAGGGAACAATACTTGCCAATCATATATCTGAGAAGAACCTAATATCTAGAATGTATATATTTTTAAACCCCTTAATCTTTAACATAAAGACAAATAATCTAATTAAAAATAGGCCAAGTATTTGAATAGACATTTTTTCAAGGAATATATGCAATTGGATAACAAACACATGAAATAATGCTCAACATCTTTAGTTATTAGGGATATAGAAATCAACATCAAAATGTGGCATTACTTCAAACCTGCTGGGATGGTTATATTTTTTTCAAAATCAAAAATAACTTTTGGTGAGGAAGTGGAGAAATTTGAATCCTTGTACATAGCTGGTAGATATTGTCAATGGTGCAACCACTTGGAAAAAATTTATGCAGTTCATCAATAGGATATACACAGAATTAGCTGATCATCTAACAGTTCTCTTTGATGATATATACCCCCCAAAATTGAAGAGAGATATTCAAGTAATTGTGCACAAATGTTCATATTAGCATTATTAAAAATAACAGGTAGAAACAACCCAAATTTCTATCCCCTAAAAAATGGATAAGTGAAATGTGTAATATCCATACATTGGAATTTTGTTCAGTCATAAAATGGAATGAGGTAATGGTATAAGCTATACCGTGGAAATTACTTGAAAACATGCTAAGTGTTCTCAAAACTTAGGCCAGATACAAAAGGTTACATTTTTAAAACATTGCATTTAAAATGCAATATCCAGAATAGGAAAATCAATAGAGACAGAAAGATGATTAATGGTTGAAAGGGATTGAGGGGGGTGGGAATATGGAATAACTCTTTTTGTGTGTATGAGGTTTTCTTTGGAGTTGATAAAAATATTCTGAAATTAGATAAAGCTGAGGTACAACATTGTGAATATACTAAATGTCACTGGCTGTACTTTAAAAATGGTTAATTTTATGTTATGTGAATTTCACCTCAAGAAAACTTGTACAGATAATGTCAAGTACAGATGGTGCATGAGATTTTATTCAAAGAAATCCAATTTTCCCTAGAATATAAAACATATATTTTATTGTGTAATTGTGATATAAAGTGTTCTAAATTTTAATGAACATTTATTTTCTCATATTTTTATGCATAAGTGATGCCATATTCATAGTAGTATAAAATAAAAATGGCAAATTAAAAAGATGCCCTTGAATTCCTCTCAAATATTTGTACAATTCAATTGTGAATGAAATGGCAATAAAATTACGTCCTGCACTGTGTTATGTACTATGATCTATACATAATTTCCTCTTATAAAAACAAGTATAAAATTGGCTCCCAATATTCTTTCAGATTATTACTATGATATTCATCCTATTCTAGAGATTACTATGTAGTTTCTACCCTACCACTCCCACCATCCATTCTTCATCCCAGTAACCTGTTGAATTTTTGTGACATCATTAGGCCTGTAGAAATGTTCATATTTATTCATCTTCCATTTATTTTTTCCAGATTTATTTGAGAATTCCAGCCTTTTATGTACAGAGAACCAGTCTGTTAGGATTCCTAATGAATCTCCAGGACCTAGAATATTTCTTAATACACATAAAGCAACCAAAGAAATTTATGAATGAAGAAATGAATGAATCTTCATAATTTCTCTTCACAGTAGCCTTACCTATGCAAACTTATAGGAAAGTTATAATTTTGAATTTATCTGGTAAATCCATTGAAGATAAACAGTATATGTCCCACAGAAAGAAAAACTGACTAGCTTTATCATCTGTGTAATGAGGGTGTAACCCCCTTGAATATACTCTTTATGTGGTTGGACTATTTTAAAAAGGTATGCAAAAATAGAGGTTATATTCACCTTAAGAAGAAGAAACTGGAAAGGGCAGGAATTTGGGAAGAGAAGAAAGTGCTGCTTTCTTTTGGAACCTGTCTCAGAATCTAGTTGACCTCACCATTTCTTCCAATTTTGGAGTTCTGGTGAGTTCTTCAAACAAGAGATGTGAGCAGGCCACATTTCCTTGCACTTTTATAAATCCTGACTATATTCAGGCTTTTGTTATTCCAAAGAAATATCTTCCATTTTACTGTATCCACTTTTGCCTCAACATTCTCATTTCCTATTTTTGACTATTTGTGTCCCTTATTCATTTTTATTTTGAAACTATTTCAATACTTTTAATTGTATTGTCCAAGATTCTAGGTATTTTCTGTTCAATACTGTAAGCAATAAGTTTAATCAAATTTAAATAACACTAAAAGTTCAATGCTTTAGAAGCACTAAACAAATTTCAAGTGCCCAATACATAAGTGTGGCTAGTGGCTTCTGTAATGGACTACGCAGATATAGAACACCATCTTCATTGAAGAAAGAACTATTAGGAATATTTCTTTGAATCTTAGATATTTCTTCTATTTTTTCCATTTATAGATGAATTATTTTTAGTTTGTCTCCACCCAAGAAATTTAATTCTTTTAACTTTTTAAGGTAGGTGCTTATATCATTTAATCATTTATTTTAATTTACATAACTATTTTACAAAATACAAGACCAATAATTATCTCAGGAATATTGGTTTAGATTTGTGACTCTGGTAATTTTACACAAAGTATTCAACTATTATTACTTTTCATGATGTACTTTTTCATTTCTGCTAAGGTTATTTATAAGAGTTTTCCCCCTTAATTTTCAGTTCATAGATTATATTTTCCATGTTTCTCATTATTTTCTGGTTTTATTTCCTTTTCAATAGTGTGGCAATTTGCTATTGTTATGAATTCCAAAGACAGATATTGGATTATACTTGTAAACTGGTCTGTTCATCTGGGCAAGATTAAGTTATGATTTGATTGGGTCACATCAGTAGGGTGTTAAGCTGCTCCCCTTGGTGGGTGGGGCCTCAAAGATAAAAGACACAACAAAGGACATAGTTGGAGTTTTGATGTTGGAGTTCTGATGCTGATATTTAGTGCTGGAGCCCCAGGAAGTGAACACACAGAGGAGCTTGGTAATGAGGAAGGAGAGAAGGCCCCAGGATAGAGATGAACCATTTGACTGATAGTCTCCAGCTGGCCTTGTGGAGAGAGGCAAAGTCTAGAGAGCTTCATAGACTATCTGACCTTGTGGAGGAAACAGTGGAGCTGAGCCTGGAGAGAAATGGAGGCCCAGGAAGAGAGGAACACTGGAACCTGAACCCTCACAGATGTCAGCAGCCATCTCACTCCAACATGTGGCAATAGACTTTGGTGAGGGAAGTAACTTATGCTTTATGGCCTGGTAACTATGGCCCCCAAAACAAATACCCTTTATAAAAACCAACCAATTTCTGGTATTTTGCATCAGCACCCCTTTGGCTGACTAATACAAATAGGGAATATTGGTTATCCATTTCAAATTTTTGAAGTTTTCCTGTATCCTATTGTATGAAACATTTGTATGGTGGGTCCATAAGCTCTTAAAAGATAGTTTTTATTTCAGGGTATGGTACTTTAATATATTCTTTGTTGACTAATTGTGAAAATTATTCTAAGTCCTTTTGAGAAAGTAGTTAGAATTTTTCTTATCAAAACAAGAAATGATAAAAGCCTATGAGATGATGTATAAGTTTACATAGGCCTGAATCCATCATTCTAAGTTTCAGGTCAGCAAACCAAAGCTTCAGGTCAGCAAACGAAAGTTCCTGTCTCTATAAGTGCTCCTATCCCAGAACCTGAGTCCTGAGAACAACCAATCATAACTCAAAAGCTCCCTTTTTCTTCTGTAGCTTAGGTCCTCTAAGTCAAAGCTAAGCCAAATATGTAAAACCATCCTGTGTCAAGCAATAATATTATTTTCTTCAAGACTACCTTGTCTTATTTATAAAAGTTTTTTTTTTTTGCATTCACTCTTCTAAGCTCCCTTCCATTTTAGGGATTGTATATTGTCTGATTCATGGATTACTTTAAACACCTATAAGATCCATAAAATTAATTTCCTATGGATTTTTTTTTTCCAGCAGTTTTGGCTATGAGGAGAGGATCCAAAGGTGACCACTAATGATTCTGAAGACAATAAGAAAGGCAGAAAAAATACCTGCTGAACCCCTTGTGTTTTCTTTCCTCCCTGTCTTCTCCAAGGATACTGGATGAGTCCCTCTCAGATCTGAGTTCCACTAATTTTGTGTTTGAGCTCTCTGATCTCACTAGCTGTCAATTCAAAGGTTAGTGGGTTCAATTGTATTGATGAGAAAGTTCAAATTTTCAGCCTAAGTCCATAGCCTTTTAGTACAGACCAGTTTCATTTCTGCTACTGCTGGTTACTTTGTTCTGTGCACAAGGTAAGAAGTGAAATGATAAAGGTGGGATCCTCATGCTTGTCTAAAAGTTAACTCTCTACACTCTGGCACTCTGGCATATGTTGCCTAAGAGTTACCTCCTGAAGGCCTCCTTGTTGCTCAAATGTGGCATCTCTCTAAGCAAAACTCAGTGTATAAACATACTACCTTCCCCTCGACATGGAATATGACCCCTAGGATTGAGCCTGTCTGGCACTAAGGGATTATTACCAAGTACCAACTAACAATGCACCTGGAAAAAGACCTTGACCAAGGGGGAAAATGTTCAATATAAATGAGTTTCCATGGTTGACATTTCAAAGTGAGCCAGGAGGTCATTCCAGAGATTACACTTATGTAGTTCCCAGCAGGATCTCACTGGCTGCCACAGTAAATAGTGTTTCAAATAGTGGCACTCCTGTGGATTTGAGAGACATCCAGACACTATAGGCAGGACAGACAGCTCAGGAGTTTGGCACTCTGACAGTGGGCCATACTTTGGCCATTTTGACAGAGCTGGATTCACCTTTGATTTACCTACACATGGCTCTTCTGTACCTTCTATTTGAAGCTATATTTAATATTATACTTGATAGATGTATGCCCAAGACACTTAAATCTCTGGTCTCTCAACATGCCAATTGGGCCCTGAGTCTCAGCAGAGTTGCAAAACCTACTCTCCAGTTCATTGGACTCACCCAGGACAACTAACAAGGATATGATGTTGGAGAGCACCTATCTCAAGAAACAGAGAGAATCTGCAACCCTGAGCAAGATAGTTCCATCGATCTCCTCCATGGGATTTAAGTCCCCTGTCAATTAGAGGTAGAGAGGGCATCACCATGCCCAAATCCTCAAGACTGGGGGATCAACAATGGACTAAAATAGACCTACTATTATTCTACTACAAATTTATTGTTATTTGAGCAATGGAAGAAAGTTTAGCATTGATGTGGAGGCAGTGGCCACCAGAAGCATTGAGGGGAGGGAGAGGGAGAGGGAGGAATAGGTATAATATAGGGACATTTTGGGGACATTGGAATTGTCCTGAATGACATTGCAATAACAAATATGACCCATTATATATTTGTCATGACTGATAAAATTGTGCAGGACAGAGTATAAACTATACTGTAAAGTATAATCCATGGTTAGTGGCAATGCTTCAATATGTTTCCATAAATTGTAACAAATATACCACACCAATGAAGGATGTTGTTAATGTGGGAAAGTGTGGTTAGGGAGGGAGTGGGACATAGGAGAATCACCTATATTTTATGTAACATTTACATTATCTAAACTTTCTCTAAAAATAAAAAAAAAATTATTGGGCTGGAATCTGTATCAATCTAACAAAATGGCAAAATCTCACCAAAGACAATCTAGAATTTCCATGTCCATTTTGGGAAATAAACAATTAGAAAAAATTACTCATCATTCTAGAAAAGGAGCTCCAAAACTAAAGAGCTGAACAGAATGCCTACTTTATTTAGTACTCAAAATTTACTAAGATAATGCAAGAAAAATAATTTCATTAAAGACTCTTTGTAAAAGACAAACAAGAAAGTGCAAGCTCAGAGGATTTCTATGTTTTCTTTATTTCTATGATTTTGTGACTGACAAATGGCTAATTTAGTTTTAATTGAAACTGTAGGCTCTCTATTTGTGTCTGTCTGTATGTTTGATGTATGACATTTTTCTACCTCTGAATGATATTACCAAAGTAACTTATGAAATTCCTCTAAAGAGCTTTATTCAAGTTGGCTTAAAGATAAATAAGCACTTATATATAAATTAATACTCCTACAGTTCCAGAGGTTAAGGAAAACAAACTTCTAATATTTCTAATGAAAACAGAGAATGCATAGAAGTAAATCCAAATATTTTTTAAAAATTAAATTTCACATAATTCAGGTAAACCCTGGGCAAATAATACTGATTGAATATTAACTAAGTAAAAATAGCTATGTCTTTGTATTTATCAATAATAAGTAAAATATAAGCATACAATTTTATTCTAGTTTGGTGTATTCTTCCTAAATTTATCCAGTGTTCTAATAAAATAATATAGCATTATATCTCCTAGATCCTTAAGATGATCAAAAATGTAAGCTGAGTTTGGAAGGATGTTGGGTTGAAGGCAGTTTACAAGATCTTTTTGATAACAAATATGTAAGATATGTAGGATGTGTTTTGTTAAGGGAATGGAAAATAGTTTTGTCTAAAAGTAAAATGACAGGTTTTTACAGAATGATAAAAAGGAATATGTAGGACAATGAACAGATATAGAAAGTTGTAGGTTTTCAGAAAAAAGATTTTATCTGTTATGGTCATGAGTTGTTAAGATATGATAGGTTTATGAGATTTTTAAGAGTTTCCTTAGACAGTATCTTCATGCAAAACTAGTATTCAATTTTCTTTCCTTTACAATAACAAACTATTCTTGGATATTGCTGCACTCAATAAGAATTAATAAAAGATTTTCTAAAATATCTGAGTAACAGTTTAGAGGGAAAGATTCTGTGTCTTATCAGAAAAATCTCCTGTGCTTTATCTCTTTTATATAAACATCACTAAATTGCTTTTGAAAATGTCTTCTCACTTTTGAAATAAAATATTCTTTACCACCATGCAACTTCCTCTCTTTATTTTAAAAAGTTTGTTGTCATTTTCATTATGTAATGAACTAATATTGTTTCACAGTTTCCCATGATCATATTTATCAAAATGTTAAAACCTGATAACTTTGACAGCTTCTTTCCAAAAAGTGAACCACAAATAATATCTTCTTGATCTCAAATGCTCACTGGGATTTTCCAGAGGGTCCTTGGAAAATCACAAAGGACTTTTCTCTTTTACCTTGTAAAAAGAAAGTTGAGGAGACAGAGCAAGATGGCATCAATTTAAGTGGGAACTCACCAGCTCTGTCACAAAAAAATAGCTGAGAAGGGGCAAGATCCTGCCTGAGTGTGCTGTTTTGGGAACCCACAGAGCAGGAGGGTTCAGGGCATTGATCTGGAGGGAACTGGACAAAGAGATAAAAAGCCCAAGGGAAAACCATAAGTTTCTCACCCTGGTGGTTGGAAACATAGGGTAGCTAAGCCCCATACTCAAAGTAAAAAGCCACTGTGAAACCCCTGACTCCCACCAGCTATTGAGCAAGAGGGAGTGTTCTCTTGGAGTAAGTGGGTTCTAGTGAAGAGTGGAGAGGAGTTTCTTTTCTGTGGTTTAGTTACCTGGACCCCCTTTGAACTATAGATAGCATACCAGCTGGCAAGAAGTGGCTCCAGGAAGAGGGGAGAGGTGAATCTTCTAAGGCAGCCTGATTTACATAGATGATCTGGGAGAGACAAACTTGGGCTGGAAGATGGTGGAGTCACGCAGTTGACTACTTCATTGCTGAAAACTATCAAAATTCCAACTCCACTAAGGAGATGAGCATTAGAAAGTAGAAAGTGCTTAATAACCCTCCAAAGGCCTATTTAGTGTCCCCTGGGAGGAGGGGGAGGTCTGGAAGAGGGTTGAGAGTCATTTGTGGTGAGTTTGGATACCAGGGGCCCATTTGAATTTCAGAAGGGAACTCAACCTGACCACAAGAGGTGAGGGGGAATCCAATAACACAGGTTATCATGTCCTGCTGCCCCAGGAGACAAAGTATTAAGAATTGAAATGGGGCAGAGACAGACAGGCTCCTATTCAGCAGGAATCTACCCAACTGCAAAGATTCAAACCAACCCTAGGGAAAGTAACTGGATAGTTCTCTACCTAACTGACCCAATGAGAAAGCTTAGCTCAGTGGAGGAGTCTCTATTTAAATATGTGAGGTCCTTGGTTCAATTCCTGGCTCTCCTTAGAGTAGTGATAAGCTAGGTTATCAAACACCCAGCTGATACTTTAGGACAGGGAATAAATAGACATTATTTTGTATTAGTTTAGCTAGGTTATCAAACACCCAGCTGATACTTTAGGACAGGGAATAAATAGACATTATTTTGTATTAGTTTCTCTTGGGTCTCTTAGACTACTTTAGAAAGGTTCCTTTTTAAAATTTAACTTAGTTTACTTGCTAAAATCTGATTCAAACACTGCAGAGGACAGGATGCAGTGTAATTGATTGATGAACACTGGCACCTTGAGAAGCTCTTCAGGGGCCTAAGAATGAAGGCTATTTTTCTGAAGATTACTTCTTGTTCATTTTTTTTCTGTTCTTTTCCCTCTTTCTACCACCCCTTTTTTTCTTTTTTTTAAATTAGGTGCCACTGTCTTCTTTCTTATTTGCTCTGTTTTCCTTTCCCTTTATTCCCCCTTTTGTTTGAATACCAATTTTGTCTACCTATGCTAATTCTTTTCCACCTTCATCTTCCTATCTTCTGCATTCTGTTTTTTTCTTACATTGCACCAGTCTTTCTTTAGTCTCAATTTTTCTTGTTTTTATTTCTATCACCTCTATTCTGTTTTCTTTCTTTTTTAAACATTTTTTACATATTCTCTTTTCTTTTCTCTTCCTTCCCTTCTTTTCATTCTGGCCTGATAATTCATTCAAGATATTTTTCTGAATTTTTTCATTTCATTGATTGTACCCCACTTTCTAATTCTGATTCCTCTGTACTTCTCACATGAGTTAATTATTCATTTTCCTAGGTCTTATAGGGTTCTTCTTCTACCATTTCCTATAATTATTACCATTATCCTTTTTCTCTTCTTACTTCTTTCCCTTTCTCTGGCCCTAATACTTTTCTTTCAAGGGAACATAGACAACAGCAAGGAAATAGAATAAGAGGAACAAAGTGTTAAAGAGATAACTTACCATGCACAAAAAACCAGCAACTATACAAAAATCCCCAAAGTAGAGAGAAAAATTAATTAACAGAACAAACCCATCAAGATAAAGAAATGCAGAAACACCAACAAAAAATTATAAACCATACAAAGAAAAAGGAAGACATGGCCCAGTGCAATGAACAAACTGAAAACCAGGAGGAGACACAGAACATGGAACAACTAATCAGAGGTGTTCAAACAAATATGTTGAGCCAACTAAATGAAGTGAAGGAAGACATTAAGGATAATAAGAAGACCCTGGGATAGCACACTGAAGAAATTGTAAACATACATAAAAAGATAACAGATATGATGGTGATGAATGGCACAATCCAAGAAATCAAAAATATACTGGAAGCACATAGCAGCACATTTGAACAGGCAGAGGAAAGAATTAATTCTGTCACAACTCTGTAAATTAATTTGAAGCATATCCTTTAAGGTAACTGAGATGACTTGCTGGTTATGTAGATAATGATAATAATATATATATATACAAAATACAATGGAAGCACATAACAGCAGATTTGAACAGGCAAAGGAAAGAATTAGTGATGAGGAAGACTGAAATCAAGCAGAGAGTAGAAGAGCTAGATAAAAAGATGGAAAAAGCCCAGGAGGGACTTAGGGATCTGAATGACAACACAAAATGCACAAACATACATGTTATTGGCATCCCAGAGGAGGAAGAGAAGGGAAAAGGGAGAAAAGGAGTGTTGGAAGACATAATAGCTGAAAAGTTCCCAATGCTATTGAGAGATATTGATGTACATGTCCAGGAAGTGCAGCACCACCCACACAGTATAAATACCAACAGACCTTCCCTGAGACACATACTTGTCAAATTGCCCAAAGTTCAAGACAAAAAGAGATTACTGAAAGGAGTAAGAGTAAAGAGAGCCATCACTTACAGGGGAAGCGCAATAAGATTAAGTGTTGATCACTCATCTGAAACCATGGAGGCAAGAATGCAGTGGATGACATAGTCAAGGAGCTAAAAGAAAAAACTTCCAGTCAAGAATTCTCTACTCCACAAAACAGGCATTCAAAAATAATGGAGAATTCAAAATATTCACAGAAATTAAGAGAGAATGCCAAAAAAATCCTGCACTTTACCATTTACAACAGTAACTAAAAGAATCAAATAACTAGGAATAAATTTAACTAAAGATGTAAATAACTTACACACAGAAAACTACAGAACACTCTTAAAGGAAATCAAAGAAGAATTAAATATTTGGAAAAATAGTCCCTGTCATCATTGGGAAGACTAAACATCATTATGATGTCTATTATAGCAAAACTTATCTATATATTTAATGCAATTCCAAGAAAAATCAGCACAGTATTTTTTACTGAATTGGAAATAACTATAAAATTTATTTGGAAATGCAAGAGGCCCTAAATAGCCCAAGACATATTAAAAAAGAAAAAAGAAGTTGGAGGAATCACACTACCTGACTTTAAAATCATATTACAGTGGTCAAAAGGGCATGGTATTGGCTCAAGGATAGACATACTGACCAATGGAACTGAATTGAGAGTGCTGATTTAGATCCTCACATAGACAGTCACCTGATATTTGACAAGGCCTCAAGTCCATTCAACTGGGAGAGAATAGCCTCTTCAACAAAAGGTGCTTGGAGACCTGGATATCCATATCCAAAAGAATGAAAGAGAAACACCATCTCTCAACTTATACAAAAATCACTGCAAGATGGATCAAAGATCTAAATATATAACAGCCAAGACAATAAAGATGTTGGAAGAAAAGTAGGGACGGATGGACAGGGCCTTCTAATAGGAAATGATTTCATGAACTTCACACCCAAAGTATAACTAGCAAAAAAAAAAAATTAAGTAGATAAATGGGAACTCCTCAAAATTAAAAATTTTGCACTTCAAAGTTGTTTGTCAAGAAGGTAAAAAGACTGCCTATCTGATAGGAGAAAATATTTGATAACCATTTATCTGACAGGAGCCTAATATACAGCATATATAAAGAAATTCTACACTGCAAAAATTAAAAGAAAAACAACCTATTTTAAATGTATGCAAGGGACTTGAATTAATTTTTTCCCATTTTTGCATACCCCAATCCTTTATTTTTATTAATAGTTTTTTTAAAGTTTTCATGTATTTTATCTCTTACATTTAAACTTACCATTATTATTTCATTTTCCTATTAATTGTATTTGGCTTTCTATTGGCTTCAACTTTAGAGAAGCTTTCAATCACAGAAGGGTTACAACTAGGATGGGAGAGGATCATTGGTGGGGGTGTCAGGGATGAGGGGTGCATGGGAGGAAGTCCACCAGAACATACATAAAAGGTATATAAATTTGTTCAAATGCTCATGGGGCATGGTCCCAGTGGGTGGAGAATCACTCAATAAATGAGAGAATACTGAATTCCCAGCCTGGAGAGCTCTACCACATTCTCCAAGTGAGCAGCAACAGTCCCCCAAGTGCAGGGGCAGTGTCTGGAAAAGGAGGAGGATCCACTGATGGGCTCTTGTTATTGATGACTGGCATTATGAGTATTTGCTCTTAAAATTGAAACTTAGCCTATTGTTATGGGGTGCCTAAGGGTTGCCTCACAAGAGCCCCCTCTTGCTCAAATGTGGCCTCTCTCTAAGACATACTCAGCATATGAATGCATTACCTTCCTCCCAGCATGGGACTTGACTCCTAGGGATGAGCCTCCCTGGCAATGAAGGATTACTACCAAGTGCCAACTGGTAATACAACTGGAAAAAGACCTCAAATAAAAGGGGTGAAAGGTAAAGACAAACAAGTTCATATGGCTGAGAGACTTCAAAATGAGTCAGGATGTCACCCCAGAGGTAACGCTTATGCATATCTCAGTAGGACCTCATAGGCTCCCTATATGGATATCATCCCAAAAAGAGGGGCTCCTGAGGGCTCTGGAGAAACCCAGGTCCTATATCAGGGTGGATAGCTCCAGAGGTTGGTGCCTTATCGGTAGGTCCTACATTGGAATCTGTGCTCCTGAGAGTGACAGAGCTGAACTCAAATATGTCTTCCCTGCACACGGTCCATCTGTCCCTTCTATTCAAACCTATATGTGCTGGACTTTGTAGGTGTACTTCCAGAGACTGGAGTCTTTGGGCTTTCCATGTGCCAGCTGGGCCCAGTATCTTGGTGGAGCTACAAATTCTACTCTAGAGCTCAATGGACTCACCCAGGACACCTGGAAGGGAGATGATGATGGACAATGCCCATCCCAGGGAATAGATAGTCTGCAGATGCAGGCAGGATAATCCCATCCATCATATCCATCCGATATAAGCCCCCTCTCACTTGGAGGTAGAATGGACATCAACATCCCAGACCCTCAGGATTGGGGTAAGAGCTATGGACTAGAGTGGACTTACAGGTATTCTGTTATAGACTTATTGTGATTCAAGCAATGGAAGAAATTACAACAGTAATGTGGAGTCAGTGGCCACTGGATGCTTTGGGGGCAGGGAGAGGGAAAAGCAGTTGTAATACCAGGGCTTTTCGGGACTGGGAAATTATCCTGAGTGACATTGCAATGACAGATATAGGCCATTTTATATCATCATATAGCATGCAGAACTGTGTGGGAGAGAGTGTGGTCTACAATGGGAACTATGATCCATGCATAATGGCAAAGCCCCAGGATGTCTATATCCATTGCAGGTGATTTGCCACACTAATGAAGGATGCTTATGTGGGCGGTTGTGGGAGATGTGGGAGGTGGGGCATATGGGAAACCTTATAATTTTTGTGTAACATT
>PVKH010014764.1:0-16361 GCA_004027955.1 Chaetophractus vellerosus
TCAGGCTTCCGGGTTCCTCTGTTCCCGGGGCTGCGTTTCTCTCCAGGCTTAGCTTCTGTTTCCTTCACGAGTTCAGCTGAAGACTATGAGACTCTCTGCGTTGCGTCTCTCCACAAGGCCAGCTGTAGCCTATCCAGCGATCGGCTCACTCCAACATCAGAACTGCTTCTCAAATCTGCTTCTCCAAAAAATCTTCTCTCATCCTGCTGCCTAGCCTTTATACTTGAGACCACACCCACCGAGGGGCGGGGCTCAACATCTCACTGATGTGGCAGTTAATGCCCTACTCATAACTTAATCATGCCCAGATGAACAGATTAGTTTACAAACATAATCTAATCTATATTTTTGGAATTCATAATTAAATCAAACTCAAACCATTACAAACTCCAACCTCACTTCTCTGCAGTATGGTTTCTCTGTGAGTCCCCACCCACCAAGGGGGTGGGGATGCAACATCCTACTGATGTGGCCCAATCAAAGCCTTAATCCTTTTTAATCAAGTAAAAGTGAAACCTCAGACAGATCAGTTTACAAACATAACCCATTATCTATTTTTGGGATTCATAAACAATTTCAAATTGCTACAAAGATTAAGACCCACCCTGGGCCATGCCTTAACTGAAGTCACCTCATGAAAGCCTACTTACAATAGGTTACAGGAATGGATTAGCTTTAAGAACATGATTTTCTGGTCTACATCCAGTTCTAAACCACCACAATAAGTTAAATGGTTGACCAATATTAGCTATTAAGTACAAGGGCAGGGATCAGAACACAGGACTGTTGGCTTCTGATTTAGGATTGGTAGTTCTAAAACCACCAATGTTATTTCAAATATGTAAAAGTGAAATTATCAACTAATTTTATAGGAAAATGTAGGTTTCGATGTATTTCAGGTTCCATGTTGGGATACTGGTAATAGGAAAGTGGTGATGATGGCTCTTCCAAAGAATGAATCTTGGAACTAGAATACAGAAGAGAAAAGCTGGTGTTTGTTGGTGGTTTAGGGCAGTACTTATGAGGGATTTGTTAATTCTTTTTCCTAAATGAATATATAGCACCTTCACCTGCCTGGTGTTTGGAACAAAGCAGCCTAGACTTTGGAAGTCTCTAGGTTCAATGGAATTGTCTGATGTTTTCTAAAATCAGTTCCTCTACATTAGCCATTTATAAATTGAGAAGCGGTAGTATTTTCTCATGCAGAGAAAATGATGTTTCATGAGCCAGTGACTGCCTCTCATTTACCACAGGACTGCCAGGGCCTGGATCTCATACCAGAGAATCAATAGATATTTGCTTTATAAATGAATGAATGATACACTAATGATCCATCCATTTTCTTCTACAGAAAGAGAGTAAATGTGATTTAACCTCTCTAGCTAACCCAACTGCTGAGTATAAAATTTGTCAATTAGAGGACTGTTTGAACCTGCTGTGAGCTAAGCCACACCTCCCTTTTACTCTGAAAGGCTTCACAAAAGGTGGTGACCCTGAGTAATTAATAATTCTGTTGACTCCTAATTGGTTTCAAGTGGTTTGCATACACCTAGAGAGAGTGAATAGGCTACACTTATCCTTTCAGTTTAAAATACAGGTTTCACTCACATTATGAATTAACAGGATAAAAGTGAAAATGAATAAAGATTAGAGTGACACTGTCCTCCTTACACTCTACCCCGCAACTCTTAGGAATATGATTGCAACTGTCAACAGGTGGCAAATGGACTTTGGCATCTGAAACTCTGGATGTATTCTTTTACAAGCACTTTGGTGTGTGTGTGTGTGTGCGCGCGAGCATGAGTGTACACATGAGACACACCTTTTGTTAATGTTGCCTCTCAGTTGATAAACTATACTACTAGGGACTGTGTGTCTCTCTTTTTGTAATACT
The DNA here is from genome assembly GCA_004027955.1 of Chaetophractus vellerosus. Lineage (NCBI taxonomy): Eukaryota > Metazoa > Chordata > Mammalia > Cingulata > Chlamyphoridae > Chaetophractus > Chaetophractus vellerosus. The sequence goes on from PVKH010014764.1 coordinate 1,895, forward strand.
GTCAGAGGCTAACAAGCAATGAACAAATACAAATATAATAAGCAATTTTCTATGTCGAGCAAAAAAATCATTTTGACCTTTAAGAAGGAAGCTCTACTGGAAGTGAGACCATTTTCCTTTGAAATGCTGTTAGAAGAGTAAAAGTATATTATGGAAGAAGAGCTTGTAGGAGTTATCCTATGAAAGTAAAACAAAAAAGTCTTAGGAGAATTATTCTTAGGAACTGACATATCTTATCGAATTGTCTCCACTTATTACAACTGAAAAACAGAATTTGTATTTGTGAAATATTTTGATTGTGAGTTAAAATATTTCTAGTTATCCACATTAACTCAAAGAATGTTGGTTCCGGAAAGGGCCAATTGAACTCACCTAGGCTGACTCATCTTTACACTTAGTACAGTCTTGGGAGTACAGTCCTGCTGCTAGACTGCCTAGGTCCCGGTCCTGGCTCTGGTAAAAACTAGCCTTGGATCTAGGATATTTTATTTAAACTTTCCAGTGCCAAAGGTCCCTAATAGGTAAAATAAGGTAATAACAGTGTCCAATGCATTGTTTAGAGGATCAAATAATTTAATGGATATAAAAAAGGGTGACTTATGGTAGGAGTTCAATTCATGATAGACATTATTATTATTTAAACAAAAGGATGCCGAGGCCAACAGAAATGATTTTGTGGCAAAGGCAGATTCAGACCAGGTTCCTCTAATACTTCTGACAAAATATCCCATTACTACTGGCCACAAGCACCAGAAACAAACAACTTTACTGTTTAAAATTCAAAAGAGAAGGATTTTCCCCAAGGTTAAAGTGTTCCGTTTACCTATGCTATTCTCTCTCCCTTATCTGCTCTTTCTCTTATATGTGTTTTCTTTTTTAATTGCCCCCATTTGGGAAGACACACACATGCACACACCACACAATCTTGAAAGAACAATCATAAATCCATTTGATAAGTATTTATAACTCCTTGAATCCAAATTACGTAATCTAAATCTTTCTGGTCTTGACAACTGAGGCAAAATGAAAAGAACTTTTTTTGTTATGAGGGGCAAAATAGAATGTTTAGTCCTGTTTCTTTTAGATAATGATTCCCTATTTCTTTATTTTCATAAACCCTGTAAAACTCAGACTGAGTTCATAAACAGTTTGGTCAATAATAATTATGTTTTTGATAAGCTATATCTATAAATTTTTGATAATCATTTATGGCTTTCGGTGTCAGGGAAAAATAGAACTATTCTGCCCAAAATGTATGTATAATGTCTTTTTCTAGTAGAATGGGGAAGATTAAAACTAATACTTTTGATGTGCCAAGAATTTGATACATACCACCTCATTTTATCTTTAGAGCAATTCTATGAATTATCAGTAATAACAGATACCATTTTGTGACAATGTGCCATATACCTGGACCATTTACTTAACGCCCATAAAAACAAATGCTCAGAACAACACTATGAAGAAGATGCTACTGTCATTGCCATTTTATAGAAAAGGAATCAAGACTCAGGGAAGTTACACACTCAGCCCATCATCATATAGTGGGAGAGCAACCAGTGGGACTTCAATTTAAATCCAAGCTTGCCTAATGGCAAATTGCATGCTATTTTGCATACTCTGCCTTTCTAGCTCATAGTACCCAGCACCCAGCACAATGCATGATTTGTACTAGACAGACAATAAATGTATGTAGAATAAGTGGCTGTAAAAAGAACAGAGGATTTGGAGTCAGAGAATATTCGTTAAAAATCCCTGCTTCGGTCCTTTCTCCTTATGGACATCAAATGTTGTTCTTACAATTTTTGTAACTTGGTTTTCTGTCCTTGAAAATGAGCTTAATAATATATTATGCTGTGAAGATTAAAGTTGATTTAAAGTCCTCAGTCCAGTGCCTTATATTCTATAATAGATACTCAATAGTAGTTTTCATTATGTGTTTATTAGATATAAATGTTGAATGTATTAAATAGATTTTATACATTACCACAATGTTATAAAGAGGCTGGTAATACTGACTGGTAAGAACTTCCGATTGTTTTTATTTTATTGTACACTAACTTTAAGTTTTTATTTTCAAATTTCATCATCATTCTATACATAAATGTCTTTCAGCTTTATTCAGTCAAAAATATCCTGCTTTGATTTTGGGCTTGCAAATCTAAATTTTAAGGAAAGCAGGTTCACAGCTACTTTACCAAAGCATTACCAAATATATAAAGCACATAAAATGCATTTTAATAGATTTTTATGGGAAGAGAATATGAAGTTATATAAAAATTTTTTGGGAAAAATATATTTATATTATTTAGAAATATATATTTATAATAAATATATTAACTATATTTATAAATTAGAAGTTAGATTTGTATATGTTAAATATTGATGAAGAAAATATTTCCTAGGAATAATGTGCCTATGTGACAGGTTGAAGTTTTGTGAATCCCCAAAGAGATCATGTTCTTTGAATTAATCAATTCTTGTGGGTGTGGGACCCTTTTGACTGCATTAGATTCAGTTAAGGGACCTTTTGATTAGATTGCTTTATGGTCTTTGATAGGACTATCAGTGAGGTGTGACCCAGGTTAGGTCTCTACCCTCTTGATGGAGTCGTATATAAACTGAGAACTGAAAGCAGAAACACGTAGAGGAAAACAGCCACCATTTTTACCCTATCATGTCAAAAAGAGGACTCCATGACTTCTTACATCTGCAGGAAAACAGAAAATCCTAGAGGCTGAGAGAGAGGCTGGAGACTGGAATCAATGGGGAAGCTGAAGAAACCGAACCCTGCCATGTGCAAGATCACCCATAGCTGAGCTCAGGGAGAGCGTGAGCTTGGAGGAGAAGGTAGAGAGAGAACGGCAGAACCACCATTTTGCCTTGCCAGTGGCAGGAGTACAGGATCTCAAAGTCAGCCTTGGTGAGACAGCGTCTCTGAGGATGTCTTGATTTGGACATTTTCACAAGCTCAGATCCATAAGCTTTTACCTTAAATAAATCCCCTTTATAAAAGCCAACCCATTTTTGGTGTTTTGCTCCCAGCAGCTTTAGCAAACTAAAACAGCCCATTTTTTTCCACTGTGTTCAATAATCACTTATTTGCTTGGTTCATCCTTATTAATGATATTAAATTACCAATAGATTGCAAAATATATGGTATAATCACTATATATTCCTTCTCTCATTTGACTGTATGCTCTTTATTGATATAGCCAATTAAGAGTGATTATTGTACACCTTAAATATTTATTAACATGAATGTTGATCTTGTGTTGAGGCAGTTTAAAGTGAAAAATACTGTTGAAACACCTAGATGCAAGATGGCAATCCCAGGGTAAGTAGGTATTTAAAATTATTTCCGATAGAAATCTCTTCTATACAAACATCTTCTTATTCATTCTCATACCAGAATTAGTTTCCCTTTATCCCTCTAGCAATTCTAGCAAATGTTCTGTGCACCTACATTCACTTCTTACTATTTTCTACTTCTCATTAGTGAGCAGTTCTCAGTACATCACAGTACATGGAATATTTTGTACTGAGTGGATCTTGTTACCAAGTCCTCTGAGGATTTTTTGACATTCAAAATGATGTTCTACTACAACAGTGAAATCTTTTTCTCTATGTCAAATTCCCAGTGTGTATATTACACTTTTAAAAATGAGATCTCCAACATGTTAGCGCTCCATTCGCTACAGACATTTTATAACATTTAAAAGACCTTTTAAGATACAGTATACATTCTGATACATATTTTCTTTCAGAAAATAAGCTTAGAGGAAAATAATTTTATTCAACTGATATGATGTTTGATATTTTAAAAAGTCTTTACTGTAATTAAACACTTTTTCCCATATTAAATATAACCTTCACTCTGTTATTTGTACATTCATTCAGTTGATTCACTTGCCCAAGGTTGTGTGATGGCATTAAAAAATAATTCCCTCCCCTATACTATAGCATTATTTTCCTAATCTATGGAGACATCAAAAACTTTCATGGCTCTATTAACATAGCTCTTGAAATCCCTCTGCAAATGTTTCCATAATTGATCTTAATTAATGAGAAAATTATTCTGTAATTCCTAGAATTTTGATCAGATTTAATTAAAATCCTTTTAAGTAAATCCTTTTGTATGCCTGTACCTTCTCATTCATCCCACTTCTGCCAGACTTTTCAGGCACAGGTATTTCCTCCATTTAACCTGGCAGTTTATAGAGAGATGGGCACAAAATGAAAACACAAACCTGCCAAAAACAAGTAAAGAACAGAATAGGTGAACAATTTCTATGAATAAAGTTGGTAAAATTTGAATCAAAGTCAGAGATGTGTATGTCTGAGTATTTTATTGTTTTAGTTATTGCTGTTATGAAATTTACCTTGCAAAACTGATGCAGTTGGTGAATTCTCAAATTTAGCAATGATTGATGGAAGATTTCAAAAATATAGTTTTATCTCTTTTCTCTCAATTTTATTCTACAATATCTTGGCACCAGATAAGTTACGCAGTTATTTTCTTTAGTACTTTTGTCTATTTTTTTGTATGCCTATTTTGCCTTTTTACTATTTACATTTTAGATACCAGGTGGATTCTATGGGCATATATGTTTTATTAAGATTTTTAACACATTTTTTTTGAGGTACTGGGGGCCGGGAATTGAACCCGGGATTTCTTATGTGGGAAGTTGGTACTCAACTACTGAGCCACATTGACTTCCCAGAGTTGTTTTTTTCATTTATTTTATTTTATTTCTTTGCTTTTTTTTTTGGTAATTCAGCAGGCACTGGGAACTGAACCTGGGATTGATTGCACATGTGGGAGGTGGGTGTTCAACTGCTGAGTCACATCTGTTCCCCAAAACATATTTTTATTACAGAAGCTGTGACCTTACAAAACAATCACGTACATGTGTGGAATTCCCATACAACACCCCTCCACCAACACACTACATTGTTGTGGAGCATTTATTACAGATTATTAATATCATCAGACTATTACCACTAACTATGGTCTATAGCGTACATTTGGTATATTCTTTCCATACTCCCTTATTATTAACATAGTACATCTTTGGCATTGATGCAAGAATATTACAGTATTGCTGTTAACTATAATCCATAGGTTACATTTACTGTATTTTCCTCATGCTTCTCCACATTCTTAACACCTTGCAATAGTGATGTACATTTGTTCTAGTTCATAGAAAGACCTTCTTGTATTCGTACTACTGACTACAATTCTCATCCACCTCTGGGTTCACTATGTTATTCAGTTCCTAGATTATTCTCTAGATTTCTTTCAATTGACATTTACATCCCTAGACTACCCTTTTCAGCCACAGTCCTACTATAAACCAGCTGCCTTAGTACTATTATACAGATTCAATGCAACCCTGAAAAAAATTCCACCAGCAATTTTTGAAGAAATGGAAAACACAATTATCAAATTTATTTGGAATAGTAAGGGGCCCCGAATAGTCAGAAACATCTTAGAAAGGAAGAACAAAATCAGAGGACTCTCACTTCTAGACTTTAAATCATATTATCTAGTTACAGTGGTAAAAACAGCTTGGTACTGGCATAAAGACAGACACATAGACCAATAGAACCTAAATATAAAAGCAAGAATCATAAAGCTCGTAGAAGAAAATGTAGGGAAACATCTTTAAGAATTGTTGGTAGGTGGTGGATTCTAATCAAAGACTTGTATGCAGAACTAAAATAAGTTGAATTTCTTCATATATTTTTAGTAAAGAACAGAAATCCCATTTACTTGTTACATTTACTTAAGCATATATATAATTCTTTCAACTCATATTAAAAATTTCACACTCGGAGCAGAATCATCCACTATTTAAACTCTGTGATTGCTACAAGTCTTCCCTTCCGGGCCTCCTTCCATTTTCCAGGCTACAGCCATGCAGGATGGTGCCACCAGATAATTAGTTTCCATTTCCTCATCCTTGTGGGCATTATCATATTTACAACATAAAATTGCTCTGACGATTACATTAGACCTTGCAATGCCTGGCATATCATATAATGCAGTAAATGATAGAATATCATCCCTGTTCACCTGCTTCATTTTGAAGCATAATCCTATCTTTTAAAATTAAAAATATGTGAAGGAGAGAAATTCTTCTCATGCCCTAAGAATGCCATTCTTTACCTAAAAGAATAAAACATTGAGATATTGTGGAGATGTATAGTAGCTTTCAAATAGAGGGTATTTCAACAAGTCTTGGAGAGGCAGAATATTAAATTTTGGCAATGTTATCAATTATTTATAGTAGAGTAGCCATAAATAGTAACTGTCATTCAGAATGTGACTAAAATTATGCTTCTTTGCATTGTCAATTGTGACATATGTGCTATAGTAGCACAGCTTGTATTATTTTTGCATTTTCCAAAAATAAACTTCTCTGAGAGTTGCATTTTAATGATATTTTAAAACTGTATTTCTGTTTCTGATGAAACTAGATATTGCATTACTACAGGGGTGGTAATGTTAGTAAAGTGGAAAATCAAATCCAAATTCTGGTAAATCTGCTATATCAGTGCCAGTAATAAGGTGTCTTGATTTAACTTCAGATCAAAAATGGTATAAGACAAAATCAGGAATTTTTTTTTTTTTTTTTGCTTAGAATGGTATCAAGGTGACTAGCTATTATTACTAAATTGAGGACAGATAAATCATGTGCGTAAAATGAAAATGTGGACTCATTCCGATTCTTCTGAGAAAGTCCATGTAATTGGCATCAATTAGTTCTCTTGCTGGCAGTTTTAGTAAACCATCTGAAATTTGATAAACAGAGACTGAAATGCATTCTCAATGAAACACAGTCATCTTGGACATTGATGAGAGCTGATTAGCAAATAGGCAGTTGATGTTCATCCTCTCTTTTCAAATACTGACTAAGTCAACTCAACGCTCTTTTCTACCCTTTATCAACATAAGGCTTGATTTTTCCCTCTTTCTATTAGCCAGCCAAAGGGGTGCTGGTGCAAAGTACCAGAAATCCATTGGTTTTTATAAAGGGTATTTGTTTGGGGTAGAAGCTTACAGTTACCAGGCCCTAAAAAAGTCCAACTCAAGATACCATAAGATGTACTTTCTCACCTAAAATCTGTTGCCACATGTTGAAGCACAATGGCGGGCAACATCTGTGAGGGTTCAGCCTTCCTCTTTTTTCTTAAGGCTCTGTGGACCCAGCCTCTTCCATTCTCATCTGTAGGCTGGCATAAGGCTCGTCTCTTTCCCCAGGGCTCATTTTCTTCCCATGCTCAGCTGCTCTGGTCTCTTTACAAGGTCGCTTTACAAGGCTCATCTCTCCTCCCAGGTCCGTGTCTATGGAGCACTCTCTCTTCCTGCGTATCTGCTTCTGTGCATTCTTGACTGAGCATCCATTTATATAGCCTAACATGGGGGTGGAGACTCAACCCTGCATGCTCTAATCTTAATATAATTCAATCAAAGGCATCTCAGCCTAATCTAATGTAATCAAAAGGTTATCACACCCAGAGAAACAGACCAGTTTACAAACTTAATCAATGTATCCTTTTTGGGATTCATAAATAATATCAAACTGCTACACCCTTCAAAAATAAAATCCTCCCAAATAAATATTTATATGATGGTTTTACTTTGCCCCCTTTGTATATACAATTATATTAATGCATTTTTTACAAAGAAATGGTGGAACACCAGGGTACCACTTGCTGCACTGAAGTTATATACATTTTAAAAACTTATGTTTAGCCATCGATACATTATCTCAAAGGTTTAATTTAGCTATAGGGAGCAGTGCTATTCAATGAGAGATTTTAAGCAAGGTTTTCATATTAAGTTCGCAACTCTGTAAAAGAGGAGAGTCCGTAAAAGAGGAGACTGTGTAGTGCCTAATTAAGCCGTGTGGTAAAATGAGTTGCCAACCCTAAGAGAAATGAAAGAAAGTACAGAAAGTTAGTGATTTGTTTATAAAATTTTCTTCCATGTTTTTAACCTAACAACCCCCCAAATTCTGTGTTTTTACAACTATGGATACTGACTAAAGGCCTTGAATTTAGCCCTAAGGATTAATACATGTACATTTTATCAGTTTTAAAAGGAAGATAATAATGCAGGACGAATCTATAGTAAAAATATTAGATAGAGCAATAAGACACCTCTTTTGTCATGTTTTGTCGTTTTGTGATATTGACTAGAGATTTTAATTTTTTCCCCATTGATCATTAAACAAGTCCCTTTTAATAAGCATATTAACTTATGATTTGGTACTTGTTTTGTTTTAGCTGCTTACAAATTTTATATCATCTTCTCTAGGAAGTACAAATGCCAACACCAAATTTGCTGAAATTCACAATTAATATTAACTTTCAAAATCTCTGCTGATCATACCAGACTATAAGAACTAATTATTGAAAGCAAATTTACCGATGTTGTAGCTATTAGCTTGTGTTAACAGAGTAACTTATAACATTGCTATAAAGTATTTAAAAAATCTCTGCTGAACAACATAATAAATATCGAAGAATATAGAAAACTTTGGACTAGTTTGAAATTCATTTATTCAATATATTTCTAATAAGTAATCATGTTCTCTATCAGTGGGTAACATTTACGGAACAGTCTGTATTAGGCTTAGTGTTTAGATATTTTTATTTATGTCCACCATATTCCAGAAAACACCTCAGGTTCCTCACTAGCCATTGCAATGAGATATGGGATACACAAGATAAGAGTTGAAGTTGAGTTGTGAAGAGCTACTTCTGTTAAGACAAGACACATACATGGTCACTTGCATTTTTGACATGTGATATAGTGACTGAAAAAATGAAAACTCTAAAACAGAAATTTAGCATGAAATGTATAAAATATGATTTCAATAAGACATTGATATCCCAACTGAGTTAAAATTTTCTAAGGTGATGTAAATCTTTGTGACACTTATTTAGTGCAATAACCTAGATATCAGTTGAAATCCTCCTGTCCTATGAGAGTTGAATAAAATGGACTTGGGCCCACTATCCCAGTACTAGGGAAGGACTTCCCCAGATGTGTGTGATTGTTGAGGTTTACAGTGGCCAAGCCTCTTCTGCTACAGGTTTTGTCCCCCATACACTTGATTTAACTTCTGCCTCATTCTCCTGGCTTTACTTACTTCTCTGCTCTGCACCAAAGCAGATATGATAGATCCCCTTTTATTTGGTTTATGCCCAAGTACTTGACCTCATCCTTAAATCTCTCAGCATCTCTTCTGGGATCTACCGCAATTTAATTACACAAAGCACTCTAGTTCTCCATCTGCTGTGTATGGCCAAAGAGTCATTGCTGTTCTCTGCTAAAATAGGAGGTCTCCTCCAGTGTCACATTTCTCAGATAAGAAATAAAAATATTGGTCTTTCTTTTCTAACTCTTTCACTAGTGACTGGAAATAGTACAGGAGAGAATTATAAGGCAGAATGACCTTCATCAACTTTGGTTCTAAATGTGTTTTTTTTTCCTCTCATCAAGATATCTCATTGATCTCCATCAGTTTCATTGCTTTCCCACTGAGGTCAGACTTCATAATAAATAGCAAGTGATCATTTTTGTTGAGGAAGTAGTACCTTTTTGGTCCACCAGCAACAAAATCAATGCTTTGTGCATTATGGCTTCAGGGAAGAAAACACACACAGAGAGATGACAATAGTTTCCACATGTTAGAAGAAACTCAAGGAAAAATATATCCATGACTTCAAGAGAGGTGAATCATAGTGGGAAATCTAAGAAAAAGTAGTCTGATCTGGCATGGAAAAATATTCCCGAAGTGATGACTGTTTATCAAGAATTTGGTGAGCTGAGTAATTAGAATTTATAGTACAAAAAGGTTCAAACAACCAAAGAAGCTCTGATCAAAATACAGAGTTATTCATCCATTGTCATGGACTATTCCTCCAAATTCTATTTTAAAACCCATCTGGTCTCTGCATCCCAAAAGACTACCCCTCTATTATAGACAAAACTTTCCCATTATCTCAGGCCTTAGTCCTCAGCTAATAATCCTCAAGGTTTTAGAAGTTTAGGGGAAAATTTTTATAATCAAAAATCTTTTCATATCCAAATGAGTGAATTGTTAATAGACAAATTTTAGGTAGCCAGGATGGCACTTTTGATAGAGTACCATCTATATCCATCAAAGAGGTAACTTACTAGTCTATTTGTACTGTATTCAAATCAACGTCTTACCAAATATTTTACCAAACATTACCAAATATTTTACCGAATACCTAGCATCTAATAACACATATCTTACAATTGTTATTAGACTGTAATCTCCAAGGCATGTTCTTCATTTCTGTATCCTCAAATCTTAGTAAAATGCCAGAAAAATAGCAAAAAGTCTATACATAATTGTTGAAGTGAAGTTATCTGAAAAACGATATAACAACTTCAAGACGATCTTTAAACTGTTATCTAATTCACAATAGCCAGATATCATTGCCACCCTTATTTCAAATTTGTCTCTTACATTATTTGTATGTTTGCATGGGGTAAAATTGATAAATTATGGAATTATTTTATCCACCAGTATTCATTGGAAAAATATTAAATCATTGTTTTACATGTCTTTTCCCATCTCCTTATCTTGTTTCTCTCAGCAAACATTATCGATCCTTTTCCGCTTTCCTGACTCCCAACCACTCCTCCTTTAGCAGATAGCCTTAACTTCCAACCCACAGAGAAAACTTAGTACATCAGACATGCCCTCATTTAAATTCGTCCCCACTACCCACTCAAATTCTCCAATAGTCTTATGTTAGCCTTCTGAGCCCACCCTCACCAAATCATAGAATGAATTATTTTTTTTCCTCTTCAAGGACAATCTGTCCACCTGTCCTCATGATTCCATTATCCCTCATTTTTTTTCCAGAAAATTTCTCAACCCCTTTTTTTCTCATGCAGCCCCAATCTCTCCTTTTCTGTGGGCTCCTTAACCTATAAACATGGTAAACCTCTTCTATAGTAAAACCGAGCTGAAACAGAAACATCCTTTGAGTTTATATCCTCAGTTCACTAACAAACTCCTCTTCTCATTCAAGTTTTTCAAAATAATAATCCTTTCTCACAGTTTTCCTTACTCTCCGATGAATCCCCAGCAAGCTCCTATGCAGTTTCTACCTCTCATTCTGCTGAAACAGTTCTGTTTTGTTTTTGTTTCGGATATTCTACTTCGTCTTGGACAGTTCTTTGCTGCTTTGATTTGGCTTCATCTTAGATCTGAGATTTAGCACCTGAAAGATATTGTTTGATTGTCATTCAAAGACCTCACTAAACGTTTTACATGAATTTGATGATCCTGGGAAATACCTGGAGCACAGTGACTCCAAAAAGCCCATCGAATGAAGAACACATACCTCAGTCATTGGAGCTGTGTCTATGATGAATATTTATATCTGAATGGTCAGAATCGGCTGTGTGCTCAAAACTGTTCTAGCTTCTATCTGTGTTGTTTTATTATTGCATGTTTACATCTTTTTCATGGATATTTCAATAAGACCATCAAATATCTAATAGAATTTATCACATTTCCTCATGAATTTGGCTCATCTTTCTCATTCATTACCTTAGTTTGGGTCATCAAAATCATCTTGTAACCTAGGCCATAAACCAGGAATTTATCTCAACTCCACTTGTTTCTCACCTATAACTTGTAATCTCATTACTTTACTGGAATATATTTGAAGTAGAAATGTAGAATCCATCAATTCCTAAAATCCAGTTTTTCACTTTAAAATTTTATTCCTTTAACAAGTATAGCAGTTTGATATTGTTTATGAATGCCAAAAATAGATATTGGATTATATTTGTGAACTGGTCTGTCCCTCTGGGCATCTTAGATTGTATTGGACTCAGAGGTTTCACTCTTACTTGATTAAATTATGATTAAGGCTTTAATTGGTTCACATCAGTACCATGAAAAGAAAAGACATGACAGAGAAAAGACATGGCAGAGGACAGAGTTTGGAGTTTTGAGCTAGAGCCCTGGGAAGTAAACACACACAGAAACAGATACATGAGGAAAGAGAGAAGGCTCCATTAGACACAGCAGAGGCCCCAGGAAGAGAGATGAACCATTTACCTGATAGTCTACAGCTGACCTTATGGAGAGAACAGAGTAGCTGATCCTAGAGAGGAAGGAGCCCTGGGAGACAGATGAGACTTATCTCAGCCTACAGCTGATATTGGAAGAAGCTGGGCCCACGGAGCCTTGGGAGGAGGAGGAAGACTGAACCTATGCAGACATCGGCAGCCATCTTTGTCCAACACATGGCAACAGACTTTGGTGAGGAAAGTAACTTATGCCTTATGGCCTGGTAACTGTAAGCTTCTACACCAAATAAATACTTTTTATAAAAGACAACAGATTACTGGTACTTTGCATCAGCACCCCTTTGGCTGACTAATATAACAAGTAATCACTGAATGCTATTGAATGCAAAAAATAGCATATACTAAAACTTTTAAAAAGTATACAATCACTGTTGTCAATAAATCGACAGACACAAATTTAAAACAAGTTTGAATATCACCAATCCTGTAATGGATATTCAAAATGTTGAGGGAGTTTAATGGAAGGGGAAATTGCTTCCCACCAAGAGACACTAGGAAGTTTTAATGAGTCTGGAATATGAAGTGATCTTGAAGGACAAAGAGAGTTTAAACAGGGAGAATTAGATCTTTCCTGGTAGAGAAAATAGCATAAAAAAGGCATGGGAGCTGAGATTAAAAAGAAATAAAACAAGCAAAAATTTAAAAATGATATAAAGTCTCAAAAGAATAAAATCATGTGGTAAAAATATGAAACAATGCCCAATTTCATTAGTGATCAGGAAAATGCAAATTAAAGAAAGAATTAGGAATGACTTTTTTGCTAATACATTGGTGAGAAATAGAGAAAAAATGGTTATTTCTCATTGTAAATAAAATCATCCAAAGCTTGGCTGAAAACAATTTATTATTATCTCTTCCATTTCTTTGTGTTTATTGGGCTTAGTTGGGTGAAATTATGAGGAGGTATAGGCAAGGAAAGCATAGAGAACTCTGGAAATTTATACACTGAAATGATTTATCTATAGAGAGTAAAATCAATTAGGAAGAAAGGTTGAGAGGGACTTTCATGCCATCTGTATTGTTTTAATATTCTGAAAGAATGCATTTTATGAATTATCTGAGTATTCTAAAATAAATAAATAATTTAAAAAATAAAATTGTGGGGAGTGGATGTAGCTCAAGTGGTTGAGCACCTGCTACCCATGTATGAGGTCCTGGATTGATCCTCTGTACCTCCTAAATACAAAAACAAAACAAAACAAAAACAAAACAAAGCAAAAATACCCCAGCTTTCACTGGGGAGCAGATATAGCTCAGTAGTTGAGCACCTGCTTCCCATGTATGAGGTCTTTGTTTCAAATTTTTAGGTACCTCCTAAAAAATAAGATAAAATAAAATAGTCTATATGAAGAATGGCAATTTGTTCAATTTGGTTAATTGGTGCAAAGCAATAAGAAAAAGAGGTTGAATTCAGGATAAAAATTACAGTCTTTGTGCTCACTGATCTCACAGTACATTGGTAGAGGCAAAAATGAGCAGATTTATACTATAATGTGAAGTGCTAACAGTAGATTCATATCCAAAGTAGCATGGTAACTGAGAAGGGAGGTGAAACTTGTGAGGAGATACTCCTAAAAGTGGAGCTGATAATTGGATAGAAAAGATAAAAGAGGAATCTTAGGCAGGTAGGGAATTGGTTAACTGATCAAATGAATAATTAAGACAATCAGATTGATTTGGTGATAGAAAACTTTCCCTTTGTTCTGTAAAGGGAATGAAGCAACCAGAGACAAAGATTGATCCATAGAGACGAAGACAAAAGTACTAGGAGGAAGAAATAAAGAGAAAGAGACAATATAGAATGTCCCAGGAGAGAATTTGGGAGAAGTCTGGTGTCATAGTTTGCCAGAGCTACTTATCACAGACACCACAAACAGGTTTTGGCTTAACAATAAGAATTTATTTGCTCACAGTTTTGAAGCTGGAAGTCCAAATTCAAGAAATTGGCAAGGCTTACTTGCTCCTGGAATCTGTTGCATTCTGGTGCTGCCTACCAGCAGTCCTTGGTGTTCCTTGTTTTGTAACTCTACCTCTCATCGCACGGTGATGTCCTCTCCTTTCTGGCTTCTGTGACTTGTAGGTTCTCTTTATAAGGCCTCCAGGAATATGGATTAAGGCCCACCCTAATTTTGTTGGCCACACCTAAATAGGACCTTCAAAGAATGTACTCACGAATGAGTCCACACCCGGATTCACCTTAACATATTCAAAGATACTAAGAACATGTATTTTCAGGGGGACATGGTTCCATCCACCACAAATGGGAAGAGATAAAGTAGAGAAAGGAACAGCAGTGGGGGAGAATCAAAT
>PVKH010014765.1:0-16356 GCA_004027955.1 Chaetophractus vellerosus
CTGTGTGTTCTTTCTGTGTCTGCTTGGTTTTTTTTTTTTCTCGTTTTTCTCTTTAGGAGGCACTGGAAACCGATTCTAGGACCTCTGGTGTGGGAGAGATGCACTCAATTGCTTGAGCCACCTCCTTTTCCTGGTCTGCTGCATCCCTTACTGTTTCTCCTCTGCATCTCCCTGTGTTCCATCATCTTGCTGCACCAGTCTGTGCAGGCCACCAGGTCTCCGCAGCATGGGCCAGTTTCCCTTCACCAGGAGGCCCCAGGAATCAAACCTGGGGCCTCCCATATGTCAGATGGGAGCCCAATCACTTGAGCCACATCTGCTTCCCCACTATATTGTTTAGAAACAACAAGGAATAATAGTAAAAAAAAAAAAACCTTAACATTAATAGTTTTTGTTCTGTTTCCATGTTAATTCTAATTGAACCTGGATAGACATATTAATATATTAGTGCTGTTAAAGTCTAATAAATTTTGAACCAAATAACTTTATAAAAAGGAAAAAGAAAATTGTTGGCTGCATTTGTAAGCATGCAATTAAACCATGGCTTAGTCCTGAAATCAACCAACCCTCCTAACTTACTTCCAAAGAGCTGTTTCAAAAATTTGTGCCTATAAATGTTTCATAAGTGTTTTTTCACTGAAATATTAATAAAATAGTCAACTGAAAAAAGCAATATTTCTGACAAGTTTTTTTTACTAAAGAATGTTCTCCCTAAATTTAGACAAATGTACGGATCAAATATGCTAATGTTGCCTCTACTAAGTATTTAAAATGAAAAAAGGAAAACTATGTTCACATTTAACTGAATCGAGCCATTATTCTGACATGTTTGATTTTGATGGCAATTGTGTGTAATAAAAGGTTTAGAAATAATTTCCAAAGTCATTTTGGTAACTTAAGTATATAAGGTATATAGAGTTCTTTTTTATTAAGGAAAAAGAAAGTAATATGTCATAAGATAAATTGTCTAGTTATTAAAATGAGGAAAATATGGGACAAAACCTGCATGAATATAAAAAGTACAGAAGAATATTTCTGGTCAAAGTTGGGTAAGATTTAATGGGTCTATCTATAAAATTTTAAAAGCCTTAGTATCAAAAATTGTAACAATGCAAAACTAAAATTTGGGCATTGAAGATGCAGAGTAGAGAATGGCAGGCTGCACTCCTCCTCCAGAAACTGTGGGAAGGTAGGCAGGTTTACCTGGGAGAAGGGAAGCTGCAGGACTGTGGTGGCAATTGGAAAGGGCAGCTAGAGGAGGGGACCCATTTGGCCAGGAGAAAGGGAAGTTGTGGGACACAGGGCAAGAAGGCAGCCCACAGCCAGCTCAGAGGGAAAGGGATGCCAGGGAAGTGATTTGGCTGGAAGACCAGCGTTTAGTGAGATCCAAAGTAAAGAAAGCCCCCGAGTGACCAGGGGTACATCCCAGTCACCAGAAGGCTCTTAAGTTGGGGAAGCTGTGGGGAAAATAGGTGTAGACTGGCACTAAGCCAGCTCAGGGGGAGAGAGAGATAGATAGGGCAGGCAGAATAGATCTCAGCTGGTTCTGGGAAAAGGAAAGATGCCAAAGGAAACAAATGAAAATGAAAACACAACATATCAAAACCTACAGGATGCAGCTAAAGCAGTGCTGTGTGGGAAATTTATAGCTAAAAATGCTGATATTAAAAAAGAAGAAAGAGCTAAAATCAAAGACCTAAATGCACACCTAGAGGAATGAGAGAAAGAACAACAAACTAATCGCAAAGCAAGTAGAAAGAAGGAATTAGCAAAGATTTGAGAAGAACTAAATGAAACTGAAAATTAAAAAAACACTATAAAATTTTAACAAAACCAAAAGCTGTTTCTGTGATATTAATAAAGTTAACAAACAGCTAGACTAACAATGAAAAAAAGAGAGAAGATGCAAATAAATAAAATAAAAAATTAGTGAAGGGTTATCCTCACTGATCCTACAGAAATAAAGAATATCATAAGAGA
Source organism: Chaetophractus vellerosus (assembly GCA_004027955.1). NCBI lineage: Eukaryota > Metazoa > Chordata > Mammalia > Cingulata > Chlamyphoridae > Chaetophractus > Chaetophractus vellerosus. The sequence goes on from PVKH010014765.1 coordinate 1,981, forward strand.
ATATTTTGAAAAATTGCATGACAACAAGATGGATAACTTAGATGAAATGGAAAAACTTCTAGAAACACAAACAACCTATATTGATAAAATAAGATATAGAAGAACTCAACAGGCCAGTTACAGTAGGAAGGTTGAATTAGTAATCAAAAACCTCCCAAAAAAGAAAAACCCACAACAGATGACTTCATGGGTAAATTTTACCAATAAACCCAGGAAGAATTAATACCAATCCTGCTTAAACTCTTCCAAAAAATAGAAGTGGAGGAAACATTACCTAACTCATTCTATGATGCCAACATCACCCTAATACTAAAGCTACATAAATATGCTACAAGAAAAGAAAACTTCAGACCAATCTCTCTAATGACCTTAGCTGCTAAAATACTCAACAAAATACCAGATAATTGTACTCAACAGCACATAAAATGGATTATACACCATGATCAAGTGGGTTTTATCCCTGGTATGCAAGTATGGTTCAATATAAGAAAATATAATATGCCATATTAATAGATGAAATGAAAAAAATCACATGATCATCTCTACTGATGCAGAAAAAGCATTTGAAAAGATACAACATCCTTTCTTGATTAAAAAAAACTTCAAAAAATAGGAATAGAAGGAATCTTCCTCAACATGATAAAGGGTATGTATGAAAAACCCACAGCTAACATCATACTCAATGGTGAAATGCTAAAGGCTTTCCATCTAAGATCTGGAACAAGACAAGGATGCCCACTGTCATTGGGCTTATTTGATGTTGTGGTAGAAGTATTTGCTCAAGCACTTAGGCAAGGAAAAGAAATAAAAGGCATCCAAACTGTAAAGAAAGAAGAAATTTCCACTATTTGCAGATGGCATGATCCCATACATAGAAAGTCTTGAAAAATCTACAAAATTCTAGAGCTGATAAATGAATTCAGTAAGTGGAAAAATGTAAGATCAACACACAACACTCAGTAGCATTTCTGTTCACCAATAATGAGCAATATGAGGAGGAAATTTAAAAAATTCTATTTACAATGGCAACTAAAAGAATAAAATATTTAGGAATAAACTTAATTAAAGATGTAAAAGACTTGAACACAGAAAGCTACACAACCTTGCTAAAGGAAATCAAAGAAAACCTAAATAAATAGAAGAATATTCTGTGTTCATGCATTGAAAGACTAAACATCATTAAGATGTCTGTCCTACCCAAAGTGATTTACAGATTTAACACAATCCCAATAAAAATTACTACACAAAAAAATATGGCATCATTTTTTACTGAATTGGAAAAGCCAATTATGAAATTTATTTGGAAGGGAAAGGGGCCCTGAATAGCCAAAAACATCTTCAAAAAGAAAAATGAAATTGTAGGAATCATACTACCTGACTTCAAAGTATACAACAAAACTATAGTCATCCAAACTGCATAGTATTGGCACAAGGATAGACACACTGACCAATGGAATGGAACTGAGAGTTCTTATATAATCCATGCATATATATCAACTGATAGTCAACAAGGCCACCAAGCCCATTTGATAGGGACAGAATAGCTTCTTCAACAAATGGTGCTGGGAGAGCTGGATATCCATGTCCAAAACAATGGAAGGTGATCACCATCTCACCCTGTAGCAGTTTGATATTGTTTATCAATTCCAAAAATAGATATTGGATTATGTTTGTGAACTGGTCTGTTCCTCTGGGCATTTTAGATTGGATTGGATTCAGAAGTTTCACTTTTATTTGATTAAATATGATTAAGGCTTTGATTGGGCTATGACACTGCAGAGAAGGAAGGTTGGAGTTTTGATATTGGAGCCCTGGGAAGTAAACACACAGGGAAGCAGATATGTGAGGAAGGAGAGAAGGCTACATTAGACATGGCAGAGGCCCCAGGAATAGAGATGAACCATTAGCTTGTTAGTCTACAGCTGGTCTTGTGGAGAGAGCACAGCAGGTGAGCCTGGAGAGGAACAAGTCCAGGGAATGAGATGAGACTTATCCTAGCCTACAGCTGATATTGGAAGAAGCTGGGACCATGGAACCTTGGGAGGAGGAGGAAGACTGAACCCATGCAGATATCACCCACCATCTTGCCTCAACACATGGTGACAGACTCTGGGTGAGAATGTACCTCTTATGGTACCTTGAGTTGGACTCTTTAGGGCCTTGTCACTGTAAGCTTCTACCACAAATTAATACCCTTTATAAAAACCAACCAATTTCTGGTATTTGGCTGACAAATATAACATCTGATACAAAAATTAATTCAAGATGGATCAAAGACTTAAATATAAAAGCCAAGACCATAAAGCTCCTAGAAGATAATGTTGGGAAACTTCTACAAGATCTTGTAGGGGGAAGTGTTTTCATAAATTTAACACAAAGCATGAGCAATGAAAGAAAATATAGATAAATGAGACCTACTAAAATTTAAAACTTTTGTGCTTCAAAGGAGTTTGACAAGAAATTAAAAAGGCATCTTCATCAATTGGAGAAAATATATGGGAAACACTTAGCTGATAAGGGTCCAGCATATATAAAGAAATCCTACATCTCAAAAATAAAAAGACAACCCATTTAAAAAATGGGCAAGAGATTTGAATAGACACTTTTCCAAAGAGGAAATACAAATGACTGAAAAGCACATGAAAAAAATCCTCAACATCACTAGCTATTAGGTAAATGCAATCAAAACTACAATGAGATATCATATTACATCTATTAGACTGGTGTCTATTTAAAAAAAAAACAAACAGAAAACTACAAGTGTTGAAAATGATGTGGAGGAAAAGGAGCCCTCATCCACTGCTGGTGGGAATATAGAATGGTGCAGCCATTGTGCAGTATGCTATGGCAGCTCCTTGGGAAGCTAACTATAGAATTGCCATATATATGATCCAGCAATCCCACTACTTGGGATATACTCAGAAGAAATGAAAGCACAGACATGAATAGAGAGATGCACACCAATGTTCATAACAGCATTATTCACTATTGCCAAAAGTAGGAAGCAACCCAAGTGTCCATCAACAGGTGAATGGGTAAGCAAAATGTAGTATATATATGCAATAGAATATTACTCTGCTATAAGAAGGAATGGCGTATTGACACACATGACAACATGGATGAATCTTGAAGACCATATGTTGAGAGAAGTAAGCCAGTCACTAAAGGACAAATATTGCATGAAATCACTGATTTGACCCAAGCATATTGAGTAGACTCACAGAGATAGAATCTGGAAGATAGGTTATCAGGAGACAGAAAAGGAGTAGAGTATGGTGAGCCAATTCTCAATCTGGGCAGATCCTATAATAAGGTGGAAGGGGAGAATTGTCAATGGATGGGGTGATGGTAGTACACGGATGTAAGTGGGGCCAACAATGCTGTAATGTGAGGGTTAGCAGGTTTGGATGGTTGAGCTGGATTATCCATGGAACTGGGTGGGCTGGAGGAAGGAATAGGTGAAGTCTGGGGATTTGTAGGTCTGTGGCTGAAACTATAATTGTAGAAAAGTTCTTTTGGCAAATATAGCAAGAGAAGGTTTCTGGTGTAGAGTGTCAGTGATTGGGGGATATGTGGGAAAGGGTGCACCTGGGGCATGCTTCTGTGGAAAATGAATGTATTCATGTGACCATATAGGGTGTTATCTCAGTGGAGACCTACACAATAAATGACAAACTATTAAACTCCCATCCTAGGGAGTCCTCCTACATTCTCAAATAGAGGGGCAAGAATCTTTTGAGTATATAGGCAATGCCTAATAAAAGAAAACAAACCAATAAGCCAAGCCCTCAATATTAATACATTTGGAAGGAGGTTCACCTGGGGCATAGTTATAAGGCATACGAAAGAGTTCAAGTACTCATGGACATTGTCATGGTAGGTGGAGATCCACACAATAACCAAAAGAATACCCAATTCCCATTCTGGGGAATTATGCCACATTCTGTAATGGAACAGCAAGAGTCCCCCAAATAAAAGAACAGTGACTAATGAAGGAGGATGGACCATTGACGGGCCCTTGATATTGATGACTGTAATTATGAACCTTTTCTTGTGAAATTGAAACTTAGCATAGTATTAGAGGTTACCTAAGAGTTACCTCCTGAGAGCCTCCTTGTTGATCAAATGTGGCCTCTCTCTCAGCCAAACTCAGCATATAAATGCACTACCTTCCCCCCAGTGTGTGACATGAATTCTGGGGATGAGCCTCCCTGGCACCAAGGGATTACTAACAAGTGCCAACTAGCAATGCAACTGGAAAAAGACCTTGACCAAAAGGGGGAAAGGGTAATACCAAATGAGTTTATATGGCTAAGAGGCTTCAAAGTGAGTTGGGAGATCATTCCAGAGGTTACACTCATGCATGTCTCAGCAGTATGTCATTGACTGCCAAAGTAAATATTACCTCAAATACTGGGGCCCTGGGGGCTCTGGAGACATCCAGACACTATAAGCAGGACTGACAGATCAGGAGCTTGAAACCCTGCCAGTGGGCCCTACTTTGGAATTTATGCTCCCCAGTGTGACAGAGTTGGACTCAGTTGTGGTTTCCCTACACATGGATCCTCTGCCCCTTCTACTTGAACCTATAGTTAGGACTAGAGTTTATGTCCAAGAGACTTAAATCTTTGGGATTTCCATGTGACCATCAGGTTCAGAATCTCAACAGAGTTGCAAGACCTACTCTCCAGTTCATTACACTCACCCAGGACAACTAACAAGGAGATTGACAATGACCATCCCAAGGAACAGTGAGAGAGTCTACAACTGCAAGCAAGTCAGTTGCATCCATCTGCTCCATAGGATCTAAGCCCCCTCTCAATTAGAAACAACGTGGGCTTTACCATCTCAGAATCCTCAGGACTGGGGAATGAACAATCAACTAGAGTAGACTTACTGTTATTCTACTATAGACTTATTGTTACTCTAGTAATGGAAGAACTTTTATCATTGGTGTGGAGGCAGTGGCCACCAGAGGTTCCAAGAGGAGGGAGAGGAGATAAATAAGTGTAATATGGGGACATTTTTGGGACATAGGAATTGTCCTGGATGACATTGCAATGTCAGATACAGGCCATTATATATCTTGTCATAACTTACAAAACTGTGTGGGAGAGAGTTTAAACTATAATGTAAACTATAATCCACACTTAGTGGCAATGCTTCAATATGTGTTCATCAATTGTAACAAATGTCCTACACTAATGAAGGATGTTGTTAATGTGGGAAAGTGTGGTTGGGGTAGGGTTGGGGCATGGAATCTCCTACATTTCTTATGTAACATTTTTGTAATCTAAGTATCTTTAAAAAAATTAAAATAATAAAAATAATTTTAAAATATTAATGCATGTAACAATGACCCTTTTTCTTGAAAAAAATGAAAATTAGTCATTACCATAGCTTCCAAGGGGGAGGGGGAGAGAAGAATAGGTGGAATATAGAACTTTTTTAAGGCATTGGAATTGTTTTGCATGATTTTCCCGTGATGACTATAGGTCATTATACCTTTTGTCAAAACCTATAAAATTATATGGTGCAAACTGTAAACCATAATGTAAGTTATTGACCATGGTTAGTAACAAGTCTTCAATTGTATTCATCAATTGTAACAAATGTACCACACTAATGAAAGATGTTGTTAATGGAAAAAAGTATGGGAGGAGGGGAGAGGGTGGATTATATGGGAATCCTCCTAAATTTTCAATATATTTTTTTATGTAATCCAAAGCTTCTTTAAAAATAAAATAAAATAGGGGAGCAGATGTAGCTCAAGTGGTTGAGTGCCTGCTTCCCATGTATGAGATCCCAGGTTCAATCCCTAGTATGTCCTAAAAAAAAAAAGAAATACATACAGTCAGCTAAAGATCAAAGCTTGATCTTCAAAAAAAAATGGAACTTTAAAAGGAAATCAAGGCAAGTCTGTAAATTATATTCTACCTGTTGAATAACATAATGCTAGTAAAAATGTAAAGGAGAAGCAAACTTCTGCTATGATCTATGGTTGATAACCTTAATATAAGTTAATTTTCAAATGTTTTTATTTCTAAAATAGCTTCATTTTTTAAATGCTCATAAAGAAATTAGGGCCTAAATTGTAAACTGTTGCCACAGTCACATTTGTTTTTAAACTCTAATTGTTATTTCTAAGTTTTAAAGTGCTTTACTCTTTATGTATATATAACCTGGTACTCCCTAGAACCTTAAATATCTGTGTGGCACTTAAAACTCAGAGTTAAAATCCTCCAGTTCTCCAGCTGTGGAAATACTAAAGAAGCTGCATTAATTCTAAAAAGGGAATTCTCACTAGATCACTCTCATCTCAAGGTCATCCTTAACTTCCCCCAACTCACCACCAAAGGACAGGTAGGCACATTTCTTAGGCTCACTGGGTATTGTCCTTTTGGGTTCCTTGCTTCTCTTTCATTACCTGGCCCCTTTAAGATCTTCTCAAATATTCCCAAATTGAACATTTCTCACTCTCTAATCCCACCCTTTCATCATTCCAGTACCTGCAGCAAGGGCTGTTAAAACCCCCTCCCCTAGGGCTTCCTAATTATTCCCTCCCCTTCCAACTATTTGTGAATGAAGAAGGCTTGAATGCATGTGGGGTATTAACCCAAAGACCTGCTGATCTATTACAGCCAAACTTTGGAAACAGTAACTCAGTGTCTTCCCTCCTGCCTACATACAATTGTTGCCACTGCAAGTTTAGTTCAGGCACTCTCTGAAGTAACCCTTGACTCTGTTCTAACAATTTTTGTGCCTCATACCATGAAGACTCTGTTAAATAACTATGATACCCAGAATTTCTCTGCAAGCTGCCTGGCATACATAGAAACCTCCCTGTTAAAACATGCTAAGACTCTCAACTTTACCACATTCCCCCCTGTCTTGCCTGCCAAAGATGACTCTGAGTCCCATAACTGCATTACCCTTCTTGGCTCAGTTCTCAGTCCCAAACCATGAAACTGCGGGTTGTGAAATTAGAATGATTGATAATTTTATTTTTTACTTTTATTTTTCAAAGATACTTAAGATTACATAAATGTTATATAAAAAATGTAGGTGATTCCTATATGCCCAACCTCCTACCCTCCCACAATTTCCCACATTAACAACATCCTTCATTAGTGTGGTACATTCACTACAATTGATGAACACGTTTTGGAGCATTGCCAATAAGTGTTCATTATAGTTTGCATTATAGTTTAAACTCTCTCTCACACAATTTTGTAATTATGACAAGATATATAATGACCTGTATCTGTCATTGCAATGTCATTCAGGACAATTCCAATATCCTGAAAATGCTTCCATTTTACACCTATTTTTCCCTCTCTGTCCCCTCAGAACCTCCAGTGGCCACTACCTCCACATCAATGATTAAAGTACTTCCATTGCTAGAATAATAATTAGTCTATAACAGTAAGTGGACTCTAGTCGATCATTCATTCCCCAATCCTGAGTATTCTGAGATGGTGATTTCCACTCCACCTCTTATTGAGAGGGGGCTCAGATCCCATGAAGTGGATGGATGGGACTATCTTACTTGCAGTTGCAGACTCTGTTCCTTGGGATGGTTGTTGTCCATCATCATCTTTTTTTTAGCTGTCCTGGGGGAGTCCAATGAACTGGAGAGTAGGTGTGGCAACTCAGTTGAGATTCGGGTCTGAACTGGAACTTGGAAAGCCCAAAGATTTAAGTCTCTTGCATATAAATCTATCAACTCTATTACTAACTATAGGTTCAAATAAAAGGGGCAGAAGATCCACGTGTAGGGAAACCACAACTGAGTCCAATTCTGTCACACTGGGGATCATAAAGTCCAAAGTAGGGCTCACTGGCAGCATGCCAAATTCCTGAGCTGTCATCCCTGCCTATAGTGATGTCTCCAGAGCCCTCAGGAGCCCTGCTATTTGAGATAGTGAGATCCTGCTGAGATGTGCATAAGCTTAACCTCTGGGATGACCTCCCAACTCACTTTGATATTTCTTAGCCATATAATCTCATTTGTTATTACCCTTTCCCCCTTTTGGTCAAGGTCTTTTTCCAGTTCCATTGCTAGTTGGTGCTTGTTAGTAATCCCTCAGTGCCAGGGAGGCCCATTCCCAGAAGTCATGTCCCATGCTGGGGGAAGGTAGTGCATTTATATGCTGAGTTTGGATTTGAGCAACAAGGAGGCTCTCAGGAGGTAACTTTTAGACAACCTCTAATACTAGGCTAAGTTTCAATTTCTCAAGAAAATGTTCATAAGTACAACCATCAATATCAAGGGCATGTGAATGGTCCATACTGCTTCACTAGTCACCACCCTTGTATTTGAGGGGATTCTTGGTGTCCCATTAGAGAATGTGTCAGAACTCCCCAGGATGGGAATGGATATTCTTTTGGTTATTGTGTGGATCTCCACCCACCATGACAATACAACATGAACAATTTTACTTATGCCTTATAGGTATGCCCCAAGTGAACTTCCTCCCATGCATCCCCCATCACTGTCACCCCACACCAGTCATCCTCCTGCCAAAGTTGTAACCCTTCTGTGATCCAAAACTTGTACAAAAATGAAGCCAACAAAATAATCAAATAAAATTAATAAGAATATGAAATAATGATAGTTTAAAAATGAAAAATAAAATACAAAAAATTAAAAAGAAATTGAAATAATAAAAAAGTAAAAAATAAAATTAAAAAAATTGGCATTATGTTTTTCATCACTGCAAGATCTGTTGTTTTGTATATACAGTGATATTTTCTTCCATTTATTCTCCCAGTGTCTTATTTTTTTCATTTTGTCTTCAAAGAAGCTTTAGTTTACAGATAAGTCATGTACAGAATTTGGGGATTCCCACATACCCAACATCTTCCCCCTTTGCTCCTTTCCCTATTAACAACATTTTACATGTGGATGGTAAATTTATTGCAATTGATGTACAAATATTGAAGCATTGCTACTAACCATAGTCAATGATTTGCATTACGGTTTACATTTTGGACCATACACTTTTATAAATATTGTCAAAATTTAACATGGCATGTACCCATCATTGCAAGATCATGTAGAACAATTCCAATGCCCCCAAAATGCGCCATGTTCCATCTATTCTATTCCTACCTTCCCCTCCCCTCAGGACCAACAGCAATCACCAAGCTTCACTCATTGAAGAACAAGATTCATAGATACTTGCAACAACATTGGGTGCTTGACATACTGGCCTGTTCTCCCCTATTAGGTACTGCATATGCTCTCAAGAGACTCCCACCCCTCTATTTGAGAACATAGCAGGACTCCCCAGGATGGGAGTCCAACACCTTCCAATTCATTGTGTGGGTATCCACCCAGTAATACAACACATGATGAACACTCACATAATCTCTGGAAGCCTGCCCCAGGTATGGCATCCATCACCCTAAACCAGTAACTCTCCCCTGCTATATTTGCCAAAAAACATTCCCAACATTTTAGTTTCAACCACATTGCCTCAAATCCCCAGAGTTCATCTGCGTCCTCTCCTGACCCTCTCCCCAGTTCAAGGGACAGTGCAATCCTTCCCACCCTAAACCCCTCACAGGCCAGCAATGCCCAACCCAAGAGCATCACTGTACCACTGTCATGCCCATCCACTGCAAAACTACCCCTTTCCAAATTATCATATATTTTGCCCATATGGACATTGGCTCACAACCTTCTACCCCATTTCTGGCTCCTCATAGCCTGTCTTCCAGACTCTAGCTCTGCGAGTCTGCTCAATTTGCTTAATTCATATCAATGTGGTAATGTAATATTTGCCCTTCAGTGCCTGGCTTGCTTCTCTCAACATAAGATCTTCAAGATTCATCTATGTTATACCATGTGTTAATACTGCATTCTTTTTAACAGCTGAGTAATAGTCCATTGTATGTATATACCAGAGTTTGCTTATCCATTCATCTGTTGATGGACATTTGGATTGTTTCCAGCTTTTGGCAATAGTGAATAATGCCACTATGAACATTGGTGTGCATACATCTGTTCATGTCCCTGCTTTCAAGTCTTCTGGGTATATAGCCAGTAGTGGGGTTGGTGGATCATATGGCAGTTCTATAGTTAGCTTCCTGAGGAACTGCCAGACTGTCCTCCACAATCATTGCAAAATTCTGCATCCCCACCAGCAATGGATAAAGGTTTCCATTCCTCCACATTCTCTCCAACACTTGTAGTCCTGTTTTTTTAATAGCCACCAGTCTAATGGGTGTCAGATGATATCTTATTGTATTTGTGGTTTGCATTTCCCTAATAGGTTGTGATGTTGAATATCTTTTCATGTGCTTTTTAGCCATTTCTATTTCTTCATTGGAGAAGTGTCTATTCAAACACTTGACTATTTTTTAAATGGGTAGTTTCTCTTTTTATTTTCAAGGAGTAGGATTTCTTTATATATGCTGGATATTAGGCCCCTATCAGATATATGGTTACCAAATATTTTCTCCCATTGAGTAGGCTGCCTTTTCACATTCTTGACAATCTCCTTTGAAGTGCAAAAGTTTTTAATTTTGAAGAGGTCCCATTTATCAATTTTTTCTTTCATTTCTTGTGCTTTGGGTTTAAAGTTCATGAAACCATTTCCTAATACAAGATCTTGTAGATGCTTCTGTATATTATCTTCCAAAGTCTTTATGATCTTGGCTTTTATTCGTTCCATCTTGAGTTAATTTTTGTATAGGGTGTCCTCTATCATTCTTTTGCATATGGATCTCCAGTTCTCTAAGAACCACTTGTTAAAGAGGCCATTTTCTCCCAGTTGAGTGGGCTGGGTGACCATGTTAAATATCCTTTGACTATATATGCAAGGATCCATATCAGAAATCTCAAATTGGTTCCATTGGTTAGTATGTCTACCCTTGCACCGATACCTTGCAGTTTTGGCTACTGGAGCTTTGTAGTGTGTTTTAATGTTAGGTAGTGTGATTCTACTGATTTTGTTTTTATTTTTTCAATAAGTCTTTGGCTATTCAGGGCCCCTTGCCATTCCAAATAAATTCCATAGTTACCTTTTCCAATTCAGTAAAATATGTTGTTCTAGTTTTTATTGGGATTGCATTAAATCTTTATCAATCCCAATTGGGTAGGATAGACATCTTAATGATGTTTAATATTCCAATCCATGGACAAGGAATATTCTTCCATTTATTTAGATCTTCTTTGATTTCCTTTAACAGTGTTGTGTAGTTTACTGCATACAAGTCATTTACATATGTAGTTAAATTATTCCTAGGTATTTGATTCTTTAGTTGCTATTGTAAATGGGATTTTTTCCCTTGATTTCCTCCTCAGATTGCTCATTATTAGTGTACAGAATTGGTACTGATTTTTACACATTAATCTTATAACCTGCAACTTTACTGAACTCATTTATAAGCTCCAGAAGCTTTATTGTAGATTTCTCAGGGCTTTCAGGGGGATCATGTCATCTGCAAATAGTGAAAAATTTACTTCTTCCTTTCCAATTTGGATGCCTTTTATATCTTTTTCTTGTCTAAGTGCTTGAGCAAGTAACCTAACAAAGTGTTAAATAAGAGTGGTGACAGTGAGCATCCTTGTCTTGTTCCAGATCTTAGAGGGAAACTTTTAAGGTTTCACCATTGAATATGATGTTAGCAGTGGGTTTTTCATATATGCACTTTATCATGTTGAGGAATTTTCTTTCTATTCCTATCTTTTGAAGTGTTTTTATCAGGAAACAGTGCTATATTTTATTAAATGCTTTTTCTGCATCTATAGAGATGATCATGTGAATTTTTTCTTTAGATCTGTTTATGTGGTATATTAATTTCTGTATATCTGTGAACATTTATTAACACTCTCTTATTTTGGAATGCCAGCTTTGCTGGATAGAGAATTCTTGGCTGGAAGTTTTTTCCTTTAGCCCCTTATTTATGTCATACCACTGCCTTCTTTTTGCCTCCATGGTTTCAGATAAGAACTCAGCATTTAATCTTGTTAAGCTTCCTTTGTGTGTGATAGATCTCTTTGCCCTTGCTGCTTTCAATATTCTCTGTCTTGAGCATTGGACAATTTGAAAACTACATATTTTGGGGTAGGCCTGTTAGGATTTATTCTGTTTAGGGTGTGCTGTGCTTCCTGGACATGTACATCCATGTGGCTCAATAGAGTTGGGAAATTTTCAGTCATTATTTCCTCAACACTCCTTCTGCCCCCTTCCTTTCTCTTGTCCCTCTGGGATACCTATAATGCATATGTTTGTGCATTTCCTGTTGTCATTCATGTCTCTAAGTCCCTGCTGGATTTTTTCTGTCTTTTTATCTATCTGTTCTACTATCTGTCTGATTTTAGATGTACTGTATTCCACATTGCTGATTCTTTCCTCTGCCTGTTCAAATCTGCTGTTATATGCTTCTAGTGTATTTTATATTTATTGCATTGTGCTATTCATCACCATCATATCCATTATCTTTTTGTGTATCTTTACAATTTCTTCAGTATCTTCTCCCAGCATCTTTTAAAAATCCTTAATCTCTTCCTTTCCTTCATTAACTTGATTCATGATATCTGTTTGGACATCTCTGATTACATGTTCCATGTTCTGCATCTCCTCCTGATTTTTAGTTTGTTCATTAGACTAAGCCTTGTCTTCCTGTTTCTTAGTATGGCTTGTAGCTTTTTGTTGGTGTCTAGGCATCTGTTTATATTGATGAGCTTATTTGGTTGGTTAGCTTCTTTTTCTACTCTAGGGTTTTATTTTGTTGTTGTTGTTGTTGTTGTTGTGTGGTAAGGTTTCTCTTTGACCCTTCATTCCCCCTTATTCTATTTCCTTGCTGTTGTAATATGTTCCCTTGAAAAAATTTAGGACAAGAGAATAGAAAAGAGATAAGAAGAGAAAAAGAATAATAGTAATAATAATTTTAAAAGTTAAAAGAGGAATTGTACAAGACCTAGGAAAATAAATAATTAACATGAGTATAAACCCATAAGAAGTACAGAGAAAAAAAAGTGGAATAGAAAAAAAATGAAATGAGAAATAAAATAGAGAAAAACATATACAATGAATTAAAAGGCCAGAATGATGAGAAGAGAGGAAAAGAAAAAAGAAAAACAAAGGAAACAGAATACTAAACAAAAAGAGTTGGAATAAAAGAAAAACAACAGAAAACAGAATATAGAAAAATATAGGAAAGAAAATAAATAATGTAGGTGGAAAAAATTGGTAAAAGAAAAAGAGGGGTGAACAAAGAAAGGGGAAACACAGCAAACAAGAAAGAAAACAGCAGCAACAAAAAAAAAAAAAGAAAGAAAGAAAGGAAAACACAAAAACAAGGAAACAAATGAAAATCAACCAAGGAAAAATAGCCTTCCCTCTTAGGCTTCTAAGGAGCTCCTCAGGCTGCCAGTGTTCATCAATCAGTCACCTTCAAGCCTGCCCTCTGCAGTTGATGTACTGGGTTTTTTTGTTTTTGTTTTTTGTTTTTTTAATTAATTTTTTATTTATTTTTTATATATCTATATACATTTTTAGGATACATTGATTACACAAATGTTACACAGAGATTCCAGGAGTACCCATACACCCCCCACCCCTCACACAACCCCCCACATGCACATCCCTAAGTGTGGCATAACGCCTCTGATAGATACATACATTTTGGGGCTTTGCCATCAGACATAGATCACAATTCAGGCCATAGACAACCCTCTCTTATTTACAGGTCCTGAATGATACATGATCATACAAACTGGCCTACATCCTCCATTGCAGCATCATCCAAGACAATTCCCAGGTCCCATCCCCCCAAAAACAAACAAACAAACAAAAAACAAAAAACAAAAAACCTGCATGACAATTGCTCTTCCCTCACCCTGCTCCCAAAGTGTCCAATGACCCTGGCTCCACATAATTTTGCAATTTATTGCATTGCATACATCATAAGTCTATATCAGGACTCCAACAAGTCCATTCTAGTCCATAGTTGTCCACCAATCTTGAGATGTCTGGAATGGTAATGTCCCCTCCACCATGGAAGGGATTATCCTGCCTGCAGCTGCAGGCTCTCTGGATTCCCCTGCATAGCCATCTTCCATTGTCACCTCCCAACTAGGTGTCCTGGTTGAGTCCATTGAGTTGTAGCATAGCAGTTGCAGGTTCTCAGAGTTCTAGACCCGGTTGGCTTATGGTCAGCATGTAGTCTCCATTCTATTGAAGTACACCTAAAACTCTGGCATCAAATATAGGTTTGAATAGAAGAGACACTTGGACTATGTGCAATGTAGACATATTTTGGTCAGTTTCTATCACTCTCAGGAGCAAGAATTCCAAGTTAGGGCCCACTAGTAAGGCACCAAACTCTGGGATTATCTGCCCTGGTATAGGACCTGGATAT
>PVKH010014766.1:0-16358 GCA_004027955.1 Chaetophractus vellerosus
GGGGGGGGGGTAGATGGAGCGGACACAGAGGAGCGCAGGGAAATGAACACAGCAGGCGCAAGCAGAAAGGGGGGGATATGTTAAAAAAAAATTGTGTAGGCCAATAACCAAGACAGGAACAACTGATTTTAGGATAAAGGCGCAAAAACAATTCAAAGAATCACAGCATTTGCAAAAAGTGTGACTGGAGCAACTGGACTTCCATAGGCAAAAATACGAACTTAAACCTAAACCACATATGTATTAGTCAGCCAAAGGGGTGCTAATGCAAAATACCAGAGATCAGTTGGCTTTCATAAAGGGTATTTATTTGGGGAAGAACCCACAGTTACCAGGCCATAAAGCATAAGTTACTTCCTTCACCAAAGTCTGTTGTCACGTGTTGGAGCAAAACAGCTGCTGGATGTTTGTCGGGGTTCAGGCTTCTTGGGTTCCTCTCTTCCCGGGGCTATATTTCTTTCTGGGCTCAGCTCCTCTGTTTCCTCCACAAGGTCAGCTGTAGACTATGAGGCTCTCTAGGCTTTGCCTCTCTCCACAAGGCCAGCTGTGAACTGTCAGGTGAATGGCTCGTCTCTTCTCCTGGGGCCTTCTCTCCTTCCTCACAAACAAGCTCTGCTATGTGCTTACTTCAGGACTCCAGCATTAAAACTCAGCATCAGAACTCCAACATCAAAACTCCAGCTCTGTCCTTTGCCATGTCTTTTATCTGATTCCCTACCCACCAAGGGGCAGGGCTCAATGTCCTACTGACATGGCCCAATCAACGCCCTAGTCATAACTTAATCATGCCCAGATGAACAGGACAGTTCACAAGCATAATCCAATATCTATTTTTGGAATTCATAACTATATTAAACTGCCAAACTGCTACAACATACCTTATACAAAAATTCACTCAAAAGACACCATGAATGTCTACTACATCTCTGGTTATGCTCCTGAAGTGTGGAGAGTATGTTGCAGTTTTGGACTCCTGCAGCAGTTGGTGATGGCTCGATATGGCCAGGTGTACAGTGGATACCGCCTCCAGACTGGCCCTGTTTCATAGTCCAAAAGGCACTATGTACCAGGCCAATGAAACACTGGAGCCTTACCTTCCTAGCTTCTCTCTAGGGTCAACAGTGCTGCAGCATGCTGGCTGTGTGGAGGGCATACCAAGTGGAGCAACAGTTACCAGTGTACTGTGAGTAGAACTTAAACAAACACAGTTGGCACTATGGCCTGCTCCCATGGAGAGAGAACACGTATGGTATTGTAAACCTGGAGCTTAGATCTATTAATTGCAGCTCAGAGAGGAATCGTGCATTGATTAGTATTAAGTACTGTACCTATATGCCCGATAATTATGATGATATCTTTTCTATTCTAGATTATATACAGAGGGATATTGAACAAGTTAAAGTCTTGCCAAACTTAATTCATTTTCCAAGTAGTTAATAGACATGCTTGTAACATAAAAGAGTGGCTTTCTTAAGTATTGTCTTTATTTTGCTTGCCATATGCCTGTCTTGTCTTGCTTATACTTTCTTTGTGAGTTTATGTCTAGCGCAGTGTCTCTCTTCACAACTCTCCTAGCTGTCCTAAGCATAACCACCGCTGTGGGAACAGGGGTTGGCAGTTTATACCTAAACCCAGCAGTTCTACCAGTCTCTCCCTAGAATTAACCAACAGCATAAAAGAACTCAAGGAAGAATGCTGTTTCCCATCAACATTGGGAGGATGCAGCCTCTGAACACATCTGGCCTGTTTCATTCTCATGGTTCAGTATGTCATGGCAGGCCCCCTTTTTGGGCCCACCTACCACTGTCTTCTTTATTCTTTTCATAGGACCAAGTATCTTCAAAATTCTAATTAAGTATATTTCTTACAGAATCAATGCCTTATTAGTGATGTGAGGATTTCATCCAGTTCCATCCAGGTGCTGGACCCACCTTCTCTCGACCACAATAGAATAGTCAGAGAGGTTTATGCCCTGTCAGGCAGGGCCTACTGCCCTAACCAGCAGGAAGTAACTACAGAAGAATGACCATCACCCCTCAGTACCCCTTAAGAATAACTCTCTGAGGGGGGAGTTGAGGCAAGTTCATACAGGGAAACAAGGAGAAGATGAGCTGCAATATGGCCAACAGACAACATGGCTGACAGACAAAATGGCCATGAGACCCCACTGAGACATTGACTTTGACCTTGAGGTCCTAGTTGGAACTCTTTCTGGGCTGAGGGAAGGGCCCAGATATTTCAAACAGCTTTCACCATTGGCCCCTACCATTGGTGGGTAACCAATAACAGCTGGGACCCCTCCCTTTCGCATTAGCAAGGGGAGGAATAATTAATAGCTTCAAAAGTGACCACACAGGCCAAAACCTGCTCTCTCTGCCTAGAGGAGCCCACACCAAATCTTGGTGCATATTTCTGTCCTTTTCTCCCACTTCTCAGCATGCATTGTTCTTTCTCCCTATTTCCCAATAAATTCTTTTTACTGGCCTAAAAACAAAAGACCCCATGGAGTTAAATGAAAAACTTATACATTTTTTAGAAAAAAAAATAGTAGAAAATATTGGGGCTCTAGGGTTAAGTGAAAATTCTTAGACCTGACACCAAAAACAGCATCTATAAAACAAAAGCAAAAAAATAACAAATTGGACCTTTAAAAAAAAAAAGACAAAATATGTTCACCTTGTGAAAGACCTATTAAGAAGATTTAAAAGATAAACTACAGACTTGGGAGAAATATTTGAAAACCACATATCCAACAAAGACTTTGATCTAGAAATATATAGAAATTCCCAAGACTCAACAAGAGAAAAACAAGCAATAATTCTTAGATACAACCTAAAAGCAGGATACATGAAAGAAAATATTGATAAGTGGACTTCATTAAATTTTAAAACTTCTGCTCTGCCTAAGATATAGGAAATGAAAGAACACAGCAAACAAAATGAAAAGACATAGACTGAAGAAAATATTTGCAAAATACATATCTGATAAAGACTTGTATTCAAAATTTAAAAAGAATTCTTGAAAATCAATAATAAGGAAATAAACAACCCAATTAAAAAATGAGTAAAAGTTCCAAATAGGTATCTCACCAAAGAAGACCAAAGATGGCAAGTAAGTTTATGAAAAGATGCTCAACATCATATACTACTAGGAAATTTCAAATTATAACAACAATGAGATACCATTAAATACCTATAAGAATGACTAAAATCCAGTACACCAATATTACCAAGTGCTGGTGAGAATGTGGATCAACAGGAACTCTCATTCATTGTGGGTGGAATAGAAAATGGTACAGCCACTTTGGAAGACAGTTTGGAAATTTCTTCTAGTGCTAAACATAGGCTTACCACATGATCCAGAAATCCAAATTTCTAAGAGCAACTTCAAAAGATTTGAAAACTAATGTCCACACATAACGTGTGCACATAGATTTATAGCAGCTTTTTTCATAGTTGCCAAAAATTCAAAGCAACCAAGATGCCCTTTCATAGGTAAATGGATAAACAAACTGGAACATCCATACAATGGAATAGTATCTGGCAATAAAAAGAAATGATCTATCAGGTGACAAAAACAAAACAAAACAAAACATGGAAGAGCCTTAAATGAATAATGCTAATGAAAGGAACCAGTCTTAAAGGTTATATACTATATGACTCAAACTATATGACATGGTGGAAAAGGAAAAACTATAGTGACAGTAAAAATCAGTGGTTCCCATGGTAGCACCCTTGGGTAGGTGGTGGCGGGAAGGGATGAGTAGTTGGAACACAGCATTTTTAGGGCAGTGAAACTATTTTGTAGTGGTGGATACATGACATTAAGCATTTGTCAACACCCATAGAATTGTATAAACAGAGTGAACCCTTATGTAAACTATGGACTTTAGTTACTAATAATGTATCAATTGCAACAAATGTACCAAAGAAATGCAAGAAGATAATAACAGGGGAAACTATGTATGTGTGGTAGCATATGGGAACTCTCTGGACTTATTGTGAAATATTCCCATATACTAAAACAGCTATAAAATTAAATTTTATTAAAAACAAAAAACATAGAGGCATTCTCTAAGAGGGATAAATAAAACTGCAATTTTTAAAAAAAATTAAAAATCCAAGCAATCCACTTTAAAAATGGGTGAAAAACATTTACAGCCATTTTGATGAAAAAGGTAGATGGATGACAAATAAGCACCAAAAAATTAAACCACAATGAGATACCACTACACATATGTCAAAATGGCTAAAATAAAAATTAGCGATAACATTAATTTCTGGGAAGAATATGATGAAACTGGATTACTCATACATAGCTGGTGGGAATATAAAATGACACAGCCATTCTACAAAAGACTTCCTTATAAAACTAAACATGTACTTACCACATGACCCAACAATTGCACTCTTGAACATTTATCCCAGAAAAATGAAAACTTAAATTCATACAAAATCATCTACACAAGTGTTCATATCAGCTTTATTCATAGAAGCCAAAACCTGGAAACAAACTAAATGTCTTCCAGTGGGTGAATGGTTAAAATCTGGGGTACACCCATACAATGGAATACTACACACTAATAAAAAGGAACAAACTATTGATACATACAATTACTTGCATGGATCTCAAGGGAATTTTACTGAGTAAAAAAGATTAATCTCAGCAATTTACATACTATATGATCCCATTTATAAAACATCCTTGAAATGATATTAATGGTTGCCAGAGATTAGGAAAAAGAGTAAGAGAGAAGATGCAGGAGTGGAAAAGATATGGTGTAATGCTTATGGTGATGGAACTGTTATGTGTCTTGACTGTGACACATGTATGCATGTGACAAAATTGCGTGCAATTGAACAAACAAGCTTTCACAGATGAGTGCAGGTAAAACTGGTGAACTCTGAGTAAGGTAGGTAGATTGTACCAATGTGAGTTTCCTAGTCGTGATTCTATACTATAGTTATGTAAGGCACTAACTTTGGGGGAAACTGAGTAACAGATTCTCAGATTTCTCTGTATTCTTTTATACAACTGCAGATGAATCTAAAATTAACTCAAAATAAAATACTTAATTTACATACTAAACTCCCATCCTGGACAGTCCTGCTACTTTCTCAAATAGTGTGGCCAAATTCATTGGTGTATATAGGCAGTGCCTAATAAAAGAAAACAGACCAATATGCCAAACCCTCAATATTAATGTGTACACTTATGAAACTTATCCTTGAAAAAGTGAAACTTATCCTAATAACAACTAAAACCAAAGAGTTACCTCCAGAAAACCTCCTTGTTACTCAAATGTGGACTCTCTCTAAGCCAAATTCAGCAGTTAAGCTCGCTACCTTCCCCCAACGTGGGATATGGCTCCAAGGGATGAGCTTCCCTTGCACCATGGGATTACTACCAAGCACAAACCAGTGATGCATTTGGAAAAATACCTTGTCCAAAAGGAGGAAGCATTAAATAGAAAAGAGTTTTTATGGCGAAGAGATTTCAAAGTGAGTCAGGAGGTCATTTCAGAGGTTATGCTTATGCATATCTCAGGTAGATCCCAATAACTGCCACATTAAACAAAACCTCATATGGGGTGCTCTAGAAATGTCGAGAAACAATAGGCAAGGCACACAGCCTCATGAGATTAGCACCCCATCAGTGGGCCTTACCCTGTAATTTCCCTACACATTATTCTTCTACCCCTTTAATTTGAACCTATAATATATTTTCTAGAGACTTAAATCTTGTTCATATACTGGCTGAGCCCTGAATCTTATCAGAGTTGTGGCCAATATCTACTATTGTTCATCAGACTTGCCCAGGACAACTAACAAAATGATGATGATAGACAACTCCCATTTGTAAAAAAAACAAAGAGTATTTATGACTGCAAGCAAAACAGTTCCTTCCATCTGCCCCATAAGATCTAAGCCACTTCTTAATCAGAAGCAGAGTAGGCAACATCATCTCAAAAGCCTCAAAATTTAGGAATGAACAAATATAAGGGGGGAATGCAACCATGGACCAACATAGCCTTATGAATATTGTAATATTGGAAGAACTTGCAACATTATGTAAGACTTTCTTGGATCTTGACACAATAGAGCATGATTTCACAGGAAAATTCTTGGTCGTAGTAACCTTGGAAGTTGAAAATCAGTTTTGGTTCTACTTTTTTTTTATAAAGCTAACAGAGAATGATAGCTGCAATTGCAACTTCTAAGGGCTCTAATTCCTGCTTATTAAAAATCAAATATGCCTGTCATGGAAATATATATATATATATAATTTATTTATCCACCCCCCTCCTTGCTTCTTGTGCTCGCTGTGTCCATTTGCTGTGCGTTTTTCTGTGTCTGCTTGTCCCCCTTTTTTGCGTCATCTTGCTGCAACAGCTCACAGCGCTGCACGGGCCAGCTTGCCTTCACCAGGAGGCCCCAAGAAACAAACCCAGGGCCTCCCATATGGTAAATGGGAGCCCAACCACTTGAGCCACATCCAATTCCTGGAAAAATATTTTTATGTAAATATTTTATTTTAGAATACATTTTAGATTTGCAGAAACCTGAAAAAGATAGCACAGAGAGCTCCCATATACATTTTCCCTTATTATTAACATCTTACACTATTATGGTATATTTGTCACAATTAGTGAACCAATATTAATGCATTATTAGTAATTTATATCCATACTTTTTTCAGATTTCCTTAGTTTTTACTTAACATTTTTTTTTATGGTGGCCTTGATAGATTTGAGGATTACCTGTCAGGTATTTTGCAGAATGACCCTCAATCAGGATTTGTCTTTTGTTTTTCTCATGCTTAGACTGGGGTTGTGGGTTTTGGGGAGGAAGACCACAGAGGTAAAGTACCATTCTTATCCAATCATTGCAAAGGTAAAAAATATAATGCTGGCATATGTAATTTCAATGTGAAAGAGTCCACAAACAGGGCTAGAGAGGCAACCATTAGGTATGGCCTCTGGTCTCCTTTCTACCAGAATCAGACAGATGACTATGATTTCTGAATTTACTCCCGTGTTCCTCTTTGCTCATCTGAAATTCCTTCCATTCCTAAAATCTGGACTGTCTTGGTTTCCCAGCTGCTATGACAAATGGTACACAAGGGTTGTCTTAACAACAGGCAGTTATTGGTTCATGATTTTCAGGAGTTAGGGGACTTGTTTCCTCCCCAGGGTCAGTATCATTCTGGCTGTCTGGCAATCCTTGGGGTTCCTTGGATTCCCCATCACTTGGGAATGCCCTCTCCTTTTTCTTCTGCATTCTACTGACTTCCAGCAGCTACTCCACCATGGGCCTATCTCCTCATAAGGTCTCCAGTAAGGGTTTAAGGCCCAACCTCATTCATTTGGATCACATCTTAATCATAGTAACATCTTCAAATGATCTATTCAAAATGGGTTTACATCCAAAGGGATGGATTAAGAATAAGAACATGTTTTTTCCCTTGGGTACATAATTTCACCTACCATACTGTCACTCACACCATCCAAGGGCAATGGGTCTGTCTGTGGAGTTGGAGCATGTGAATTTACTTGGAACCTTAGTCATTTCCTTCGAACAGACATTTTTTTTATACTTATAATGCTGGTAAAAGAATGGCACTTAGTTCTGGATCCTAAGTCAAGTTGCAAAGGGGTGCAGTGCAGAGCAGCTACTATTGCCTAGTGGAAACATTTATCAATACCAAACGAAGCATTTAGTTAAAAAATTAAATGTGTCCTTCATCCACACTTCCTCTACCTTGCCATCCCTTCCACTTCCTAACCACCATTACAACCATAAATGTATGTCTGAGTTAAAATTAGCCTCTGTTTATTACAATTTTAAGAAAAATACTATATTTAACTATAATTTAATTTACATACATAAATTAAAATGCTTAGAAGCACCATAGCTGGAAAATTTGTGTTTCTTTTTTCTTTCTTTGTTTTCATCCTCTCATCATCTGGAATGGTTCCCAAAAAGCACTAAAAAGGTATCAGGGCCAAGGGAAATCAAGACAAAGGGACTTGGATGAATCCAAAATTGGGTCATGTGCCTTTGAAAAACAGAATATAGCTCTACTGAGCGGTGTCATGAACCCACACTCCAGACTCCCTCAACCTTCCAGGACTTAGGGGCCTTCATCTCTCTCTCCACATGGGGAAAGATTCAACTAAGGCACACAGCCCAGCGATGTTCAGAAAGTTTGATGGATACAGATGGCATATTCTAAGAGGTAAATACGTCAGTGTTTCTCTAATGGAAAACTGCTGTGTAAAAGCACAGAGAAAATTCACCCTGACATTTGGAAAATATCATGGTTCACAGATGGGAGGAATGGTCTATTGGCAGTGGAAATAAACTTCTACATTTTTAATAGGCAAACCAAAAAGCCAAGGGTATGCACTAGGCATTGTTTGCTAACCATAGTTCTATAGAAATAGAAAGATTCTATAGAATTTCACAGGATGATAGAAAATGTCTTTTCTGTTAAAATCTTATTTATCATATGTTTGTATGAGATGTTTTTCTTGTATGATCTGGAACTACTTTCTCAATATGTTTTACCGTCCACCTTGAGGAATGAATATAATGTTTGGCAGAAAGGAAATAAAGTCCTGGCACAAACACATCTATAACCATGTCTGCTTTGACAGTTGTTCTTAAATTTTTAAAGCAAATTTGCTTATTATCTCAGACTATTTATGCTTCCTGGAACTCTATGAGTGCATCCTTTGGTCACTAAAGTATATACTTTATCTTTGAAGCAAATAATTTCAGAGCATATATACCCTGTTTTCTTCTAAACTGTGCAGTGCTCTGCACTTCAAAAAAAGGTGTCTTCATACTGAAGGTTCACATCCAAGTACCTATACCCTAGAGTTTCACTCTCCTATTTCTTCTCTGCAGACTAAATACAGAAATATCAGGACTAGCAAAAAACCATAAGTATTTTCTCATAACTAAACCTTACACTTTACAATATTCAGTATGTCCTTTATCTCCTAAAAATCTGGATTTGAAAAGATTGACAACTTTTTCATAGTAGAAATAAAATTATAAAACTTATGGAACATTTGTGTTCCAAGTACTGCCCACATGTAGAGAAAAATAAAACTCTTGATGTGTAATTTGTTTCTCGTCTTGTTTTTCCTCATTTTTGTCCAACGATTAAAAAAAATTTATTGTCCTGAGGACCAGGAAATGCTTCTGAGTATAAAGAATAGGGAAGAAATTGTTTCAGCTAAAGTTCATTTAGGGTCAACCAGCAGTTACTTAGGGAATTGTATAGGACAGTAAGAAAAATATAGGCATGGATTTAAGAAATATTGGCTTAGATGTTTTGACAGAGAAATTTGTGTATTAAAAGGGAAATCATATGGGTGAAGTATTCCAGTTGTCATAAAGTACCTGACAGAATTTGAATAAGCTCTAAGAGTAGCTTTCAGCACAGGGGAGGCCCCCTCCTCTTTGGCCTCACTCACTACTGTTCCCCTTTCCCATTCCAGGATTTCTGTATGGGGAGGGATTTTTATTGTTAGTGTGTCCCCATGAACCAACCTAGGTCTGGTGTATCCAGGAAAATGAAGAAGCCCCCACACTAGTCAAGTCTTCATTTGACAGGTACAGCTTTAAGAGCACAGTACTGAGAAGGAGGGATTTTTTTAAAATGTTAAAATGGTGCCAAGTTTTAAAATGTGAATAGTTGCCAAAATTTTACCTACTTAAATCATCCTTCTCTGTGCTTTTTAACCCTGTGCTTCTGCCTTCCACCCATCTTGTCACCTTTTCTCTGTTGAGCACTTCTTTTTTCCTCTCCTTTTTATTCTCTCATTTCTTCTTCATAAAAGTAATTGTTCAATGCGTTCTATTCAAATCAGTTAAATAGGATTAAAGAAAGAAGCATCTCAGACTTCAGTGATTTGCAAAGTATTTTGAGTTATTGAGCTTAGGGATGTATTAGTTTTCTATTGCTGCAGAAAAAAATCA
Organism: Chaetophractus vellerosus; assembly: GCA_004027955.1. Taxonomy (NCBI): domain Eukaryota; kingdom Metazoa; phylum Chordata; class Mammalia; order Cingulata; family Chlamyphoridae; genus Chaetophractus; species Chaetophractus vellerosus. The sequence continues at coordinate 9,993 of PVKH010014766.1, forward strand.
CCGTAAACTTAGTGGTTTAATATAGTACGCAATATTACCTCATAGTTTCTGTGAATCAGTAGTTCAGGAACCATTTAACTGGGTCCTCTGGTTATGGGCTCACAATCAAGGTGTTGATCAAAGTTCCTCCTCACTTGAGGGCTCCTCTGGGGAAGAATCTGCTTCCCAGCTCAATTAGTCTTGGGCAGAATTCATTTCCTTGCAGTTGTAAGATTGGGGGCCCCAGCTGCTTGCTGACTGTCACTGGTAATGTAATGTAACGCAACGCAACGCAACGCAACGTAATGTAATGTATGCAGTGTAATCCAATGTAATGCGTCTGCTCAAGGCTGTATAGCCCACCCACTGTTCCTAGAGGCCACCCACAGTTCCTGGCCATGTGGTATTTTCAAGCATGGCCACTACTTGAGCAGCAAAAAGAGTCTCTAGAGCAAAACATCTATCAAGACAGTCATATAATGTAATGAAATCACGAGAATGATATCCCATCACTATTGACATATTCTATTGGCTAGAAGTGAGTCACATATGCTACCTACACTCAAGTGGAGGGGATTACATGGTCCTGAACACCAGAAGTGGGGATCATGGAAATCCACTAAGGAAATCCACTCTGCAGAAATGGCTACCATTTTCTTTTCTTCTTTTTTTCCTTTTTACCATTTTCTTTTATTACCTAAAAAACATTGAATTTTTAATTTTTTTCTTTCTTCAGATTATCTGTACTAAGCACAAAAGAATTAACCTACACATTAATGATTTCAAAGACTTTGCACAATATATTTCAAAATTAATAGTTGATAAATGATATACACCAACACAAACTGATCATAACTCCCCTATGATGATCAAATCTGAGATGAATAACTGCAGAAAATAAAACTTTCATTTAGAACATTATGCAAGGATTTAATCAAGAAATATTATCATGGTTCTTATTGCCTTAATTATTCTTTCTTTGCATATCTTAGAGAGATGTGCAATTAATATCTCCTAAATGCTGCTCTGAATTTATCTCCTTGTCTCTATCTTGTCTACCTCTCTTTAGCCAGTTTCTCCCTACTGTAGTATATGCTTTACACAGGCATGAAAGTTATTTTCCAGTTAGAAATCCTCCAATTTTTCCTTCAGGGAAAATTCCAAATTATATAGCATGGCATACAGAAGCTTCCACTATCTGGCCCAAACCTGCCTTTCCAGTCTTAGCCTGTGTTTCTCTCTATCTAAGCATACTTAACTAAACTCAATTGTCTCTAACTATACCATGTTTTTTGCACAATTCTCTCTTTATATAAATGATCTTTATTTAATTTGTTCACAAGGCCACTTCTCCTTCTCTTTAAGTTGTTCACTTATGCATCTATCAAAATCCAGCTGAAATATCAACTGTTTTGTGAAGTTGTTCCCAAGTCTCCCAGGAATTAAAAAATGAATCTTTATTCACATTGTACTTTAAAAAGACATACATCATTCATCTATATTGTATTTATTTTTCAGTTCTCTAACTAGAATATGAACTACTCAAAATCAGAAACTTTATCTTATATTTCTTTTATTCCATGTACTTTCTATGGTATCTGCTCCATGGAGTATAGGCTTACTACTTGTTTATTAAATTAATACTTTATCATCAAAGTTAGTTGGGTTTATGAAACATAATTCATTTTTATAATTAAATTAATACATATATCTTTATTTGGTGAACAGTGTTATTTTTCCTAATAAGAAAATTTAGAGATACTTCAATAAATACCCTTTTAAATTATTCAGGTATAAATTCAGATATAAATTCATCAAATATTTAGTAGACACATACCATGATTAAAATATTGATTAAAAACTAAGGATGAACTCAGGTTCTAAATGTAAAGAGAGAAATATACTTAGCGCTATACTTGATATATATGTTGTTTTCCAGCTAGTGTCATGACTGAGTCATCATTAGGTTAATTCACTATATCATCAAGTCCCCAGATTGTCATGTGTGTCAGCCTTTTGCTCACTTATTTTGCTGTAAAATGAATTCTTCAGTAAGAATGTTGTGTGAGATCCCATAATGGCAAATAAGACATTCAATAATTCCCTAAATAGTGATATTGACTAAAAAACATTGCAGTTAAGGAATGCAAATCCATACCCAGAGTAAGTATCTAATTGAGAACAAATCATTAGTGCCTCTACGTAATCAACCCACCACAAATGGTTGTTTGGTTCTATGAAGAATGGGCTGGAGGATTCAACAATGATCTCTGCTCTTGACAAGTTGGGTCCTCAGCTGGCCACTTGCTATCCAGGTGAATCTTCATGAGGATAGGTCTATGTTGTTGAGTCCATTCATAACCTTCACCCTTGACTCCACTGCTACGTTGTTTGTAGGCCAATTGGGTAAGAACTGTGCAGCAGAAGGAGTCTAATATCCACAGGAACGTTCACATTTTCCACCTGGTCATTGAGAACATTCTCAGAAGTGGGGTCATTTGATGATCATTTCCATGAGATGCAAATATCCTCACATTCTGTAACTATTCCAAGAAATTCATCAACATAACTCCCCTGGACCTCCTTATTACCAACATTCTAATCACATTCCTTTCAAGTCCATGACAATTTGACTAAACCAATACCCACATCTAAAATGCATTGCTACCAACCCATATTTCTGGCCATACAAAGCTTCTGGTCAAAACTTCACTTATCAACTGAATGCCATAATTTTTCAGCCCTGATTTTAATCATAGTGATTTTTGTTGGATCATAAATGATTAAAGTAGTTCAAAGTCTTGGTATGTTCCTTTCCCAATTCAAAGGCACACTGGTAATGACCACTAATCTCTTTGGTAGAAGCTATTAGAAAGATTTACAGCATATACTTGTACCAGTGTCCACAAAGGGATAAAGCCATCACTTTATTCAGAGTTCTTAGTTTGTAAGCATGCTGAACCTGACATTTGTGGGGAGAAGGTGTTACTCTCTGATGTAGAATATCCAGATAGCTGTTTCTAATACCAATATTTTTTCAATATACAGATTAATCAAAACTTTAATAGGCTGTCAATTTACTTCAGTCCCAGGGAAAATATGATTAAGCATTTGCTGCAAAATATCATGAGGATAAAACAACTATTTTATCACCCTTGCCCTGTAGCATTATAATAATTGTTCTAAAGTGATCCTGCTGTCATGTACTATGGTATACAAGAAATGAAGGAGCACAAGAGTGAAATGAAACCATTGACTATGATCTGAGTTTCCTGCCGCACTGAACTAGGTCCATATAGTTTTCTTGTTTAATTCCATTGGTTAAAATAATATTCTTTGCATGATTTCAATCACTTGTATTTTTGAAATTTGTCTTATGACTCAGAATATACTCTATCTTGTTGAATGTTTCATACACACATGCAAAGACATTTTATTCTGCAGTTCTTTGGTGGAGTGTTCTATAAATACCTTTTGGTTATGTTGGTGATTATACAGATCAAGTCTTCTCTATATTCTTGATGACTTTCTGTCTACTTTTCTTTTATTTCTTTAGGGTGGCTTTTGAAATATCCAAATATAATTGTTGATTTTTCTCTTTTGCTATTCAGTAGTAGCAACATTTTTTTTCATGTAGTTTGGATTAAATAATATTTAGTCTTGATGAGTTGAACTCTTCATTATATTGAAATGTTCCTCCTTATCCCTGGTAATTTTCTTTGCTCCAAAATATAATTTGTCTAATGTTAATAGACCATTCCAAATTTCTGTTTATAGATTTTTACATGATAACTTGTGTTTATAAATTTAAAGTGGGTTTCTTGTGGAAAGAATATAATTGGTCCTGCTCTTTAAAATGAAATCAACCTCTTCCTTTTACTTGAGTTGCTTAGACAATTTGTCTTTAATACAATTATTAATATAGTTGGATTTAAATCTATTCTTTTGATATTTTTTTCTATTTTTCCTGCCTCTTCTTTGTTCCTCTTTTTCCTGATATTGTTTTATATGTATAATGACCAATTTTTTCTTTATTAGAAAAATCATGGGTACACAAAACAATCATGCATAAAATGCTGGAGTCTCATATACCACACCACTACCACCTTGAAATGGCATGGAACATCTGTTACAATTAATGATAGCACACTTTTACAATTGTGCTATTATTTAAAGACCATGGTTTAGCTTAGGGTTCACGTGTAGTGTAGCTCCTCGGATTTTTTAAATAAATTTTTTCTTCTGTTATCATATATACAATCTAACATTTCCCCTTTTAATCATATTCATATACATAAATCAGTGCTGTTAATTACATTCACATTATTGTGCTACCATCACCAAAACATTTCCATCATTCCAAATAGGGACCCTGTATAGTTTCAGCCTTAACTTCCCATTCCCTATTACCATTCCATCCCCTGGTAAATTATATTCTAGATTCTGACTCTATGAGCTTTTATATTCTAGTGGTTTCAAATCAGAGAAATCATACAATATTTTGGCCTTTATGTCTGGTTTATTTCAATTATATACGAGGTCTTCAAGGCTAACCCATGTTGGCACATGTATCAAGACTTCATTCCTCTTAACAGCTGAATTGTATTCCATTATATGTATATACCACATTTTATTTATCCATTCATCAGTTGATGAACATTTGGGTTGCTTCAATTTTTGGGCAATTGTGAATAATACCACTATGAACATACATTTGCAAATATCTGTGTAAATCCCAGTTTTCAATTCTTTCAGATATATATCTAGTAGTGGAATTGCCAGGTCCTGTGGTAGTTCTATATTTAGATTTATGAGGAACTGTCAAATTGTCTTCCACAGCACTGCACCATTTTACATTGCTACCAATCATGAATGCCTGTTCTTATTCCTCTGCATCCTCTTCAATACTTATTCCCATTAAAAAAAAGAAGGCATTCTAAAGTTGTGTGAAATGGTATCTTGTGGTTTTGATTTGCATTTCCCTGATGGCTAATGATGTTGAGCATCTTGTCATGTGCTTTCTGATCATTTTGATATCTTCTTTAGAGAGATGACTATTCAAGTATTTTGCCCATTTTAAAATTGGGTTGTTTTTCTTTTTGTTGTTACATTGAAGGATTTCTTTTTATATAGTGTATATTAATCCTTTATCAAATATGTGGTTTCCAAATATTTTTTACCATTATGTAGTTTGTCTTTACTTTTACGATAAAGTTCTTTGAGGACCAAAAGTTTTAAATTTTGTGAGTCCCTTTTATCTATTTTTTTCTTTTTGTTTCTTGTGCTCTGGGTACAAAGTCTAAGAAAGCATTGCCTAACACAAGATCCTAAAGATGCTACCCTACATTTTCTTCTAGAATTTTCATATTTATAGCTCTTATATTTAGGTCCTTGATCCATTTTGAGTTATTTTTGTATATGGTGTGAGGTAGGAGTTCTCTTCTTTTTTTTTTTTTTCATTTTTGAAGCAAGTATTCTTTCCCAATTGAGTGGTTGTTCCCCCATGTCAAAAATCAGTTGCCATAAATATGAGGGTTGATTTCTGAGCTCTCAATTCTATTTCATTGGTTTATATGCTCGTCCTTGTGCCAATACCAGAGTATTTTGATTACTGTGGCTTTGTAATACCTTTTAAGATCAGGAAATAGGAGTCCTCCAACTTCATTCTTCTTTATCAAGATGGTGTTATCTATTTAGGACACTTATCCTTCCATATAAATTTAATGCTTGCTTTTCCATTTCTGCAAATAAGTTTGTAGGAAGTTTATTGGGATTTCATGGAATGCATAAATTGCTTTGGGTAGTCGTGGCAACATAACTTATTCAGTCTTCAAATCCATGAACATGAAATATACTTCCATTTATTTGGGTTTTCTTTAATTTATTTTAACCTTTGTAGTTTTCTGTGTACAAGTCCTTTACATCTTGTTAAGAGTAATTCCTAGATACTTGATTCTTTTAGTTCCTATTATGAATAGATTTTTTTCTTGATTTCTTCTGATTTTTCATTGGTAGTGTATAGAAACATTACTGATTTTGAATGTTGATCTTGTACCCCATGACTTTGTTGAATTTGTTTATTAACACTAGGAGATTTGCTGTGGATTTTTTTTCCAGGAATTTCTGTATATAGAATCACAGCATCTGCATATAAGGAAAGATTTAATCCTTCCTTTCCAGTTTGGATGACTTTTATTACTTTTTCTTGCCTAATTGCTCTGGCAAGAACTTCCAGTACAATGTTAAATAACAATGGTAACAGTGGTCATACTTATTTTTTACCTTATCTTAGAAGGTCACCATTAAATAGGATGTTGGTTGTACGTTTTTCATATATGCCCTGTATCATGTTGGGGAAGGTTCCTTCTATTCTTACTGTTCTAAATG
>PVKH010014767.1:0-16355 GCA_004027955.1 Chaetophractus vellerosus
TGAAGCAAGCCAGGCATTGAAGGACAAATATTATATGACCTCACTGATATGAATTAAGCAAATTGAGCAGACTCAGAGAGCTATTGTCTGGAAGATAGTTTTACAGGAAATAGAAAGGGCAAAAAGTTTGTGAGCCAACACCCATGTGGGCATAATCTATGATAAAATGGAATTGTGTAGTTGGGCTCTGAAGGGCGATGACAGGAGGGTAATGATACTACTGGGTTGGGCAGTGCAGGTTTGACAGGTGGGTGGAGTGGGGAGGGTGGATTGGATGGTCCATGGAACTGGGGGGAGGGTTGGGGGAGGAACCAGGTGAACACTGGGGATTGACAGGTGTAGGTTGAAAGTACAAAATTGGGAACACTCTTATGGCAATATGACAAGGAAGGGTTACTGATTTAGCATGTTGGATGGGGGAGCTTAGGGACAGGGCACACCTGAGGCAGGCTTCTAGGGAGTGTGTGGGTGATCATTTTGTCATAATGTGTTGTATCAGTGGGTGGAGACCCACATAATGAGCAAGAAGGAATTGGACTCACATCCTGGGTAGGAACAATATGTTCTCAAACAGAGGGGTGGGAGTCTCTCGAGAGCATGGGTGGTTCCTAATAGAGGAGGACAAACCAGTGTGTCAAGATCTCAGTGTTGTTGCAAGTAGCTATGAATCTTGTCATCCAAGAACTGAAACTGGGTTGTCACCATGGGCCCTGAGGGGAGGGGACGGAGGAATAGAAGAGATGGAAGAGGGGATATTTACTGGGCAATTGAAGTATTCTACATGATCTTGCAATGATGGACACAGGCCATGTTAAATATCATCAAAATTTATAAAAATGTACTGTCTAAAATGTAAACCATAATGTAAACCATTGACCATGGTTAGTAGCTATATTTCACTATTTGTATATCAGTTGTAACAAATGTACCATCCATATATAAAAAGGTATTAATACAGGAAGGGGGAAAAGGGGGAGGATGTTAGGTATATGGGAGTCTCCTGTATTCTGTATGTGACTTTATTGTGACCTAAAACTTCTTTAAAAACAAAATGAAAAAAAAAAAAGACACTGGGGAATAAATTGAAGAAAATGTGACTGTGCATACATGACAACAGATATTATAGTGATGAAAGGCAAAATGTCAAAAAAAATTTAAATATTTTTCATTATTTTTTAATATCCCAATCTTTAAATTTTATTTTTAGTTTTTTAAATTTTTATGTATTTTATTTCTTATATTTAAATCTATCCTTGTTGTTTCATTTTCCTATTAAATGTATTTGGCTATTTTATTGGCTTCTTTTTTGAAGAAGTTTTAGGTCACAGAATGGTTGCAATTGGGGCAGGGGCCATCATTGGTGTGGTGTCAGTGATGCGGGAATACATGGGAGGAAGTCAACCTGGACATACATATAAGGTATATAAATGTGTTCAAATGCTTACAGGGCATTGTCACAGTGGGTGGAGAGTCACACAATAACTGAGAGAATATTGAATTCCCATCTTGGAGAGCCCTGCCTCATTCCCTAATGGAGCAGCAACATTCCCCCAAATGCAGGGACAATGACTGCCAAAGGAAGATGAGCCATTGATGGGCCCTTGATATTGATGACTATGCTTCTGAGCCTTTGCTCTGAAATTGAAACTTAGTCTAGTGTTGTGTGGTCCCTAAGAGTTGCTTCCTGAGAGCCTCCTTGTTGCTCAAATGTGGCCTCTCTCTAAGCCAAACTCAGCATATAAATGCATTACCTTTCTGCCAGCATGTGACATGACTCCAGGGGATGAGCCTCCCTGGCTTTGAGGGATTACTACCAAGCACTAACTAGCAATGCACATGGAAAAATACCTCGAATAAAAGGGGGAAAAGGTAAAGACAAATGAGTTTGTATGACTAAGAGGCTTCAAACTGAGTTGGGAGGTCACCCCAGAGGTAATGATTGTGCACATCTCAGCAGGATCTCATAGACTGCCGAAGTGGATATTACCTCAAATAGTGGGCTCCTGAGGGCTCTGGACACACCCTTGTCCTATGGTCAGGACAGATAGCGCCATAGTTTGGTAGCTTGCCAGTAGGCCCTACTTTGGAGTTTGTGCTCCTGAGAGTGACAGAGTTGGACTCAGTTATGGCTTCCCCACACATGGCTCATCTGTCCCTTCTATTTGAACCTAAAGTTGGTGCTGGAGTAGGTAGGTGTAAATCTAAGAGACTTGAATCTTTGAGCCGTCCATGTGCCAGGTGGGCCCTGAGCCTCAGCGGAGTTGCAACACCTACTCTCTAGTTCATTGGACTCACCCACGACAACTAACAACGAGGAGAGGATGGACAACCATTATACCAAAGAAATGAGAGAGCCTAGAGGTGGAATGGACATCACCATCCCAGAATTCTCAGGATTGGGGAATGAACTATGGACTAAAGTGGACTTATTGGTATTCTACTACACACTTATTGTGATCCTAGCAATGGAAGAAATTACAACATTGATTTGGAGGCAGTGGCCAATGGAGGTTCTGGGGGCAGGGAGAGGGAAAAAGAGGTGTCATACAGGGGCTTTTTCAGGACTTGGGAAACATCCTGAGTGACATTGCAGTGACAGATAAAGACCATTATATATCTTCCCATAACCAGCAGAATTGTGTGGGAGAGAGTATAAAACTACAATGTGAACTATGGTCCATGCTCAATGGCAATGCCCCAGGAAGCATTTATCTATTACAATGAATATGCCACACTAATGAAGGATGTTATTTATATGGGAGGGTGTGGGAGGTGTGGGTGAGAAGGGCATATGGGAATCCCTATTTTTTTGTATAACATTTATGTAAACTAAGTATCTCTAAAAAATTTTTTTAAATTGTTAAAAAAAGCAAAGGCTGCCACTTATATGTAATAGTTCAGAAAATAAATTGTGAAATTGTTCATTCTATGCATTGAAAACTATTAATTACACACATTTCCCTGCAATGCATCAAACACAAAAGAGTTAGCCTAGACCTCTGTGATTTCATTCCTGTATAGGCTAAAAATACAAACTTTGTTCTCTGCCAGAAAGGATACTAATTAAAATAACAGTATTTTTTAAGAGATAAGCATGAGAATGGGGTGAATCTTGAGGGGAAGAAAAACAGGAAGCTTATCATGGACAAACTGAGTGGTGAAAAAGAAATCGGTTAAGTTCTATGATAAATATGGGATTGATTCTATTAGTACTTTAGGGACAGTTACATGCTGGCAGCATTGCTAAGAGTTGATCTCTGATTAATGCTTGCAGAGGAAGTTCATACATGAGTTATTTTTTCCTTATTACCTTAAAAGTCCATTTGTCAGATAAGAAAAAGGTATTGTGATACTAAATATTGATATGTATATGAACTTGAAATTTCAGGAAATGAAAAACCTCTATTTAACCAACCATAACCTTTAATAATAATAAGTTTCATTTGTGTTTCCTTATGAAATTAGGGCAAAAATTCAACCACAGTTATATAAACACATTTTAAAATAAACTTTCCAGTTTCCTTATAAGGTTAGAACACATTTACATAGTCTCTGAATCTCTTAATCTGTATATTATTAAAATGCTGTACAAAAGTGATGGATGTTCATAAAAATAACTTGAAATCCTAAATAAAGAAATGAGTAATTTAAATTTTTAAATCTTGGAATTTAGTACATTTTTTTCTGATTTTTGGAAAATACTATATCAATATTGCCTATATGAATATATCCTTTAATTACTGATTTCTTTCTGCATAAGAGGTGGACAGTTAAATGGAAATTTTATTCTTATTAATCCTGTTTCCTTAAAAAGACATTTTTAAAATACAAAATTTGACCAATGATTTAAAGGCATGTATTCCCCATCAATGAAAATAAAGGTATAGTCATCTTTCTATGAATTTCAACTTATTTCTTCATGATTAAACTATGGTGAGTTTGAGAGCAAGTCCATGATTTTTTATTCCTATACTTTCAGTAACCAATGCAAAGTTCATTTTAAGTACTCATAAAGGTTTTATTGAATGAAGGTCTGCCATAAAATATTTCATTTATAACTTTTTATGTTTTTTGTGCTGCGACCATTTACTAAAATGCCATTTTATTGACTTCAATTTTTTATAAGATTAAAAAACAGAAGGAACAAAAATTTGAACAAATTGGTGCCTTATTGGTTACTGCCTCCCAACATTCTTCTTTGTTCTTACTTTATGAGAACAACTATTGTTTAATCTGATGCATCTGGCTATTTTTACTTCAAATTTAAGTTATTTATTCCACTGTTCTGCTCACACCCCCTACACATACAATTAAAAAACTAACCAATTTCCATCTGTTTTATATAGATATTGAAAATTATGTAAACCTAGTTGTTTTCCAAATCTTACTGAAACTAAAATTTCTCATGGAAGTACTTGTAAAATAGGGAAGCCAAAATAAAACAAAACAGACAAATCATAAAAAACAAAATAAAAATCACATAGCAAAACAAAATGAAATGCAAAGAAAAACTTTGCAAAGAACCAAGCCAAGTATTAATGAACTCTAGGTGAGAAATTTTATCAACTCCAAGGCAGACGGCCCTGCCGTAGACAAGGAACAGTACCTCAGAGAGCCTGGCCTGCTTCACGGCACAATTGGAAAGGGTGGACGTTCAGTACCTCTGACTTCTGGTACCTATGAATGGGTGGCACAGAAGCTGCAAAACCACCTGAATTTGAGGGACTAATCTTGAAGCCCCTTGTGATAACCAGTGTGGACATGAGAAGACTTTCCAGATATTTTGCTGTACGCAAGATGGTATATGATGTGAGGATAGAAATAGAGGTTCTATTTTAGTAACTCTACTTACTGTGGTGCTTTGAATCAGATGTAATTTTATATTTGGAAACAATAAGTAACAAGTTTTGTGCACTCAAGAATGTGAGGTAACAATTGTCATTGCCTCATAAGAATTAGGGTGGTGACTAAGTAGATTGCCTTCTCTGGACATTAAAGATTATGAATAAGTTGAAAAACTTAGTTGCAATGAATCCCCCAATTCACTGTAGCCAATAATATTCCTAATAACTTTATGAAAATTATTAGTACTTTTCTATAAAGCTGTACACCAGACTGTCCTTTTGGGAAAGAGTTCTTGTTTTCGCACCTAGGTCACTTAGTCAATAAACACAGGGCAGGCTGCTTCAAGAAGCCCAGAGCCACAGTTTATAATACCCCATGAGGCTCTGCAACTACTTTAGGACTTGAGACATACTTCTCTGAGCTACTGCATGCTAAGCAAGGTCAGTTCCCCTCAGAACACTGCAGCTATTGTTAGTGTTCATTCTAATAGTACAAGGCCTTGATTATTCATCACCATATTAGTGTCCTGATGTTTTTTTATTTAAAATGAAAATAAATTAGAGGACAAAAACAACTCAGAATTTCTAGCTCCATCATAGGTTCTTTAACTACTACAAGAAATAAAAAATCAAATATGGCATATCATTTTCCTGCCCCTTAATATTATCAAGTATGTAGAGAGGCTCCTTTTATCTTTGCTCTCTTTTATTTTTGGGGTGGGGGGAAGGTAAGATAAAGGGACTGAAATAATCCATGGCAAGTATGTTTTGATTTGTGTAGATATTAAAATGTCTACACAGTAAGGTAACAAATATCAAAAACTACAGTCAGGAGCAGCCCTTATGACATCAATAAACTGGTTAAAAGAGATTTTTCACTTCTTTTATTTCATAGCTCACTCCATGCTTTTTCCCAAAGCCAGCTTTGAGAAGGGCATAAAGTTCATGCCCATGGATGCCCCTGGGGATCCCAAAGCCAAAGAGCTTCATTGTTTTATTGCACCTGGGGGAAATCAATATATATAATGATTCACCTCAAATTTTTAACAAAAGGCTAACTCTTTTTCTAAATTTAAGTGAAAAAAACACAAGCCACTCTGGAATAATTCTTTTATTATTAAGATTTACCTTAAATTGTACCCAATCTTTAATAAAAAGTACACTATTTTCCCAGGACACATTTATATATTAATGCAGATATTTAATTTTAAAGTCATTTTAATTTTGGCTTTCAAGTAATTGTTAGATCAATAATTTATATCATCTTTTTAACTTTTTGATAAGGTATAGGTACTCCCTAATTTTTGTGCTATCATTTCTTCTAAAATATATATTGAGCACTGCTCTATGTTCTTGGCATTTTTTAGGCTATAGGACAATTTCAAGTATGACTAAAAATCCTTCATAAACTAACATTAAAAGGAAGAAATCATGGGGCTGGCTAGATAGCTCAGTGGATAAGAGCGCTGGTATACCACATAGGAGGCCCCGGGTTTGGTTCCCGGGGACCTCTCCGAGCGGGCAGACGGCCTTGAGAAAGGCAGGCCACCATGGGCAGGGCAAAAGCCGCCGTGGGCAAGGCAAAAAAAAAAAGCCGCCACGGGCAGGGCAGAGCCCCCACAGGCATGGCAAAGTAACCCATGAAACACGGAGCTGCCGCCTGCGAAGCGCAGAAGCCGGGCAGTCCGCAAAAGCAATGAGCACTGCTGCCTGCAAAACATGGAGCGGAGCCGCCCGTGAAAAATGGAATGGAGCAAGCTGCCTCCATGGAGGGCCAACTCGGCGCGTCACCCAAAGATGGGGGAGGACAAGAAGCAGACATAGAAAAACACAGAAGAATGGACACACAGCAAGAGCAAGCAGAAAGGGTGAGGGGCGGGGATATGTAACCAAAAAAAAAAAAAGAGAGAGAGAAGAAATCAGGAACAATATTTATAAAATACTTAATCTGGGACTGTTCTCAGTTTTAAATACTTTACAATTACTTTATTTTATGTTTATATAAATATTTATGAGTATTAACTGATTTAATGTTCACAGTAACCACTGAAGTAGGTATTATAGCATGACAAAACTGAGGTACACTGAGGTTAACTATATTACACACAATAATAAACACAGTAAGTGGCAGAGCTAGGATTCAAAATGTTCTATGGAAAGTATGAGCAGGGGAATATGGAATGGGAGAAGAAGAAATGCCTAGATAACCTGGGGAGGTCATTAAAGGCTTCAATGTAGAAATAACTTTGGGTCTCAAAAAATATTTTTGAGACTGTAGTGCACATTTGAATCAGATAGAACTTGAATGAAATAAATCCTGGTTCCACCACTTATAGACCTGTGTAAACTTTGATAATTTACTTTACCACACTAAGCTTTTTCTCTCTCCTTTGTAAAAGTGGGATAAAAATATTACCTGTTTCATAGAGTTTAAGAGAGGATCAAAATATATGTATAAAATTCTTAGCATAGTTCTACGTCCAGGAAAGGGCCTAATAACTTTCAAAAAGAATCATTGTAAATGATGAAAAAGAGCTAGGTAAGAGAAAAAGGAGAAATGGAAAATGTTCCAGGAAGATACTGGCTGCCCTTGGGGAGTGTGTGGAGAAAGATGCAAAGAGGAGAGGAATGGGATGACTAGTAGGAATGAGGAGGTAGTGACACTTCATTGAAAATATTTTTTTAACTTCTCTCTTATCAAATAATTATAACCAAGAGGTGGAGAGAAACCAAAATAGAACACAAAGAATAAGAAATTAATCTAATTGTATTACAAATAAATAGCCTGATGAAATCTACAAAAAGCTTCTGATCCTATTAAATGACTTTAGCACAGTTATAGAAAATAGCATTAATATACAACCATCAATTTTATTGCTGTCTGTTAGAAATCAACAACAAGAAATTGAAATAAAAATATCATTTGAAATAGCATAAAAATATTAATTGGAGATAAATATGACAAAAGATTTTATAATTGTTCCATGAGAACAATCAAAATTGCTGAGAAAAATCTAAGGTCTGAGTAAATGGAGAAACATAGTAAGTTGAGGAATAGGAAGAATGCTAAGTTGTTAATTTTTCCCAAATCAATCTCTAGAGTAATGCAATTCAATCAAGATCCCACGAGGAATTTTTGTAGAAATTAAGAAGCAGATTTTAAAATTCATATGCAAATGCAACAGATCTAGGATATACAAAACAACTCTGAAAATAAAAATGAATAAATAAATTTTTCAAGATTTATTATAAAGCTATATTAATCAAAGACCATGAGGGTTTTTAAAATAAATAAAGACAAATAGGACACTAATAGAATAGAAGAGGAAATTCAGAAATAGACCAACCCAGATAAGGACAACTGATTTTTAATAAACGTTTAAAGTCAAGACAGTAGAGAAAAAAAATATCCTTTTCAAGAAATTGTGCTAGAACAATTGGATACCCGTATATTACTATAGTTACATTTTACTGTAGTTATCTTTTATTATAGTAACCTTTTGCTATAAACAAAAATTAACTCACATGGTATAGATCCAATTATAAAATCTACAACTGTGAAAAAATAGAAGAAAATCTGTTATCTTGTGATAGGTAAGGATTTCTTAGATATGCTTCTAAAAGCAAGATCCATAAAAGAATTAATTGATAAGTTGGACAATGTAAAAAGTTCCTAAAACGCTCCTGTTTTTCAAAATCACTAGTAAGAGAATGAAAAACAAGCAACATCCTGGGATGAAATGTTTGCAAATCACATATTGGATAAATAAATTTTATCTATAATATCTATAAGGAACTTTCAAACTCAATAACAAGAAATCAAACAACTTTAAAACAATGGGGAAAGATTTGGACAGAGACTTCACTAGAGAAGATATGAAGATGACCAATAAGCATATGAAATATACTCAACCTCATTAGGGAAATGCAAATTAAAAATACTTAATAGAAGGTCTGTTGATAGAGAACTGGAGGGATGTGAAAAAAAGTGTGCCTATGGTTTTATTCCGTTTATGTCATATTCTATAAAATGAAAACTATAAATCTAGCCATAACCTACAGAATTGTGTGGGAGAGAGTGTAAACTACAATGTAAACTTTAACCTATTCTTAGTGGCAATGCTCCAAAACATGTTCTTCAATTGCAGTGAATGTACCTCACTAATGAAGGATGTTGTTAATGTGGGAAAATGTGGGAGGTGTGGGGAGTGGGGCATATGGGAATCCCCTATATTTTTATGTGACATTTGTATAATCTAAGTATCTTTAAAAATAAAATAAAATAAAAATAAAGAAAAGGAAAGCAGAAATACAAAAAAAGAAAAAAGAAATACACCATAAAAAAATCTATTCAGAAGTTGTTTTGAGATCATGTTGAGATTGCTATGCAAAATAAGTTTGAGAGCTTTATCAGCACTATCTTACAGGCAGAAATAACTAAATTTAGAGTCGCGCCAGGGGCTACCTTAACACAAGTTAACCAACTTCTGTCATGTCATTGGCATTATGCTGAAATCCACACATGTATATTTTCTCATTTTAGTCAGAAGTGAATATTGCATTCAGAAAGAAGCTCCTTTAACTGCTTTATTATTGTATAATGTCCCAGATATATTTGATACTGCTTACAGCTCCAATAGACCTGTCACTGCGCCTCAATGGTAATACAATGACGGGTCAGTGGTCACATGATTCCAGCCAATATAATCCAATGTTGTCTTTCTCTAGTCAGTATGAGTTAGAGTCAGCATTAAAAAGCAGGTACAGACTTATTTTGGGTTAGTTGTCTCCAGAGATGCACATCACTAACAAGTTTGATTTTAAGAAGTTGTAATGAGTATGGCACTAGTAGAACTATGTAAGACATTTTCATTATTTGTGATTATAACCTGGACTGTGGGGTCTGGAGTGCTGCCTAGTCTCTAAATCAAGGCAATAAAGCTTCCTATCTTTGCTTGAAATGCCTGGCTTTCTCATGCTCTTATTATTCTAGATTTATATGATTAAAATTGTTAATTACTGGAGCTAGAAAGTATCTTAAAAGAGAATAATTAACATGTAGAGAATATACAGACATTATGCATCATAGTTATAGCTTTTACAATCCAACTGAGCTACATAATTATCCTCATTTTAAATTTGTAAGAACTGGGCTTTAATAAGTAGCAAAAACTTGGTTTAGAATTCAGACTTTCATTTTTCTAGGTTTCATATATCCCATTCATTTTAGAGAGATACTGTATTATGGCGTAAGCACAATCACATACCTAAATCCTAATATTAGAAAGGAATAAACAAAGGTACAGGGAGTAGGTAATTTCATAAATCTTGAACACTAAAAACAATATAAATGGGTCTTTTGTATTCCGGGTTACTATGTCCTGGAAAACAAAAAGAATATTCTGGTTGTTGCATTATTTTTAAAGTAGTCCTCAATTAAATATTCTATCATTCAACTAATATCAATTTATCATCTATTATCAGCGAGGCTGTTGGCATTACATCTTATACAAAGATAATCTCTGCCTTAACAGAGCATACAATTTAGTAGGGGAGGATATCAAGTTAAAGCAAAGTAAATCCTGTTATAAGTGGTTTTAAGTGAGATGAGGAGAAAGAAAGTTAGGTTCAGTTATGGACACACTATTTTAAAAAGATAAGGTTTCTCTGGGGAAGTAACCTTTGAGCAGAGACATCAATAAGAATGGGATGATGAACAATACCCATCCCAGGAAGCAGAGAGTATCTGCAACTGCAAGCAAGACAGTTCCAATCATCTGCCCCATGGGATCTAAGACCCCTCTCAATCAAAAGTAAAGTGGACATAACCATTCCCATATCCTCAAGATAGAAGAATGAACAAACATAAGGGGGGAATGCAACTATGGACTAAAGGAGATATTATTATTGTAGTAATGGAAGAACTATTAATACTGATATAAAGACAGTGGTCACCAGAGGTACTGAGGGGAGGGAGAGGGCAGAGTAGGTGTAACACGGGGCATTTCTGAGACTTTGAAATCATTCTGCATGATATTGCAATGATGGATACGGACCATTATACATTTTGTCAAAACCTACAAAATCGTGTAGTGCAAAGTATGAAACATAATATACACTATAGACCATGCTTATTAACAATGCTTTAATTTGTGTTCATCAATTGTAACAAATGTACCACACTAATAAAAGATGTTGTTAATGGGGAAAAGTGTGTGAGGGGAAGGGTAGAGGTATATCTATGTAACATCTATGCAGCCTAAAGCACCTTTAAAAAATAAAGAAAATTTTAAAAAAATGAGAACAGGCATGCCATGAGGAAATATGTGGGGAGAGGATTCAAGAAGAAGGGAAAAAAACGTATATTCCCAACCCACGTGTATTATAAATCCATGTTGTAATAAATACAAGTTATAAATATGTTATCTTCAAATGAATATATCCCCTTCTCTTTTACACATATACACTCATACAGCAATATCCTGCTTTTCTTTGAGGGGTATTTATATGTATTTGGGTGTATTTGCTTTAATATTTTGCTATAAGTACAGATATTTTCATTGACAACTTTAAACTCTTTAATAGCACAAATCAATTTTTTGAATTGGTATTAAAGTACCATTTTCCCCTTATCTAATATTAAAAAGTGTCAATTAACACCTCAAGCTATCAGTGGTTTTCTTAATATTTTAAAATTTGGAATGGGGATCTTTTCATTCAAAATTTATGCCAGATAAATTTTAAGGTACTTTCTAGAAAAAATGATAAAGTGTTCTGTGTTAAGATGTTCACTTTGAATTTGGAAAATGCATGGTCTTCTTCCATGAAACACTAATTACCCAGTACCTAGTATATATGTGGCTTTCTAGAAATAATTTTTGGTTAATTTAAGAGATTATAATTAACCTATTTTTATCTTGGATTTATGAAATCAAATATATGCTTTTAAAAATAGATACACTATCATAACATATGTAATCTCTGGATAAAGATGTCTAATATCTGATACAATAATTTATTAGAAATTTTAATTGTTCTAAAATGTCTTATTTATAGACTTAAAATTTTTTATCATATGCCTTAAGGAGAAATAATCACATAATAGCCAAATTTCAAAAATCTAGGGGAAATTCTGCATTGTATATAAATAAAAGTCATATAAAATTTGGCACATTGTCCAAAAACAAACAATTTCTTTTTGGAAAACTCACTTGATAATAATAATGAAATCCTTGGGGATTTTTGATGTACTAAGAAGCTGAAACTTAATATGTATGTCATTGGGCTTAGGCAGTTGAACAAAAATTAACTGCAATTTAATATTATACTGCTGATCAGAGCAAAACATAACAGTTTTGATATGGCTTGTCCAAATGTAAATATCTCTTCTTTTTCTAATGAATAAAATATATAGTACACAATGCTTATGTCATAACTAGCATGTTTTACATTTTATATTTCTCTTGTTCTATTGAATTTTAGGAGGATTTTTTAAACAGCTAAAAAAGTGTCTATTCTCAAGACTGAAAAATAAAATACAAAATACATTTAATAAATAGAAAAATTTATTTAATTCTGGAAAATAAATGACAATGTTAGCAATAATTAAAATGAAGATGGCTTGTTAATAATAGGGTGGTATATGGGCAAAAATATACCTAAAGCAAATGATAGACTGCAGTAATAAGTAATATATTAATATTTTTCCATCAATGGTTAAAAAAATATTTTAAGTTAAAAAAAACAGACATGAAGTACTACATATTTTATGACTCCATTTATATAAAATGTAAATATAAATAAATTTACAGAGATAGAATTATATTATAGTTATGTATAGCAGAGGAAGTGTAGAGGGATTGATAGGTCTGCTAAGGCATACTGGGATTTTCTTTTGGAGTAATGAAAATGCTCTAAAATTGATTGCAGTGATGAATGCACAACTCCATGGTTACATCAAAAGCCCCCAAATGTATAATTTAGATGGATTGTGTGGTATGTGCATATATCTCAATAAAATGACTTTTAAAAAATAGAATATGATGGAAGTGATGTTATTCCAGTGTACCCTCTGAATTAGTCAACCAAAGGGGTGCAGATGCAAGATACCAGAAATCTGTTGTTCTTTATAAAGGGTATTTATTTGGGGTCGAAGTCCACAGATAGCAGGCCATAAAGCTTAAGTTTCTTCCCTCATCAAAGTCCATTGCCGTGTGTTGGAGCAAGACAGTTGCCGACATTTGCCAGGGTTCAGGCTTCTTGGGTTCCTCTCTTCCCAGGGCTCCGTTTCTTTCCGGGCTTAACTCCTCTGTTTATTCCACAAGGTCAGCTGTAGACTATGAGGCTCTCTAGGCTTTGGCTTTCTCCACAAGCTCAGCTGTAGACTCTCAGGCAAACGGCTCAAGTCTTTTCCGGGGGCCTTCTCTCCTTCCTCATGACCAAGCTCTCTTACTCCCTGGGACTCCAGCTCAAGACTCCAACATCAGAACTACTACAACTCTGTTCTTTGCCATGCCTTTTATATTTGATTCCTCATCCACCAAGGGGTGGGGCTCAATGCCCTACTGATATGGCCCAGTCAATGCCCTAATCATAACTTAATCATGCCCAGATTAACAGAGCAGTTTACAAGCATACCTCAATATCTATTTTTGGAATTCATAACTATATCAAACTGCCAAACTGTTACACCATCATAATGTAAAAAAATTATTAATTGGGAAGGAGGAAAAGGGACAGGATGTTGGGTATATGGGAACCCCTATATTCTGTATATACCTTTACTGTGACATAAAACTTCTTTGAAAAATATAGATAGATAGATAGATGATAGATAGATAGATAGATAGATAGATAGATAGATAGATAGATAGATAGATGATAGATAGATAGATATAAAATAGTAAGACACTGGGGAAGAAATGGAAAAAAAATGCCACTGTACATATAGAACAGCTGCTATTACAGTGATGAAAAGCTAAACATCAAAAATTTTTTAATTTATTTTATTTTATTTTTAATTATTTTTCATTTTTTAAATACCCTATTTTTTACTTTATTTTAGTTTTAATTTCTCTAAATTATTATGCATTTTATTTATTATATTTAAACCTATCATTATTATGTCATTTTCTTATAATTGAATTTGGCAATATTCTTGGCTTCATTTTTGAAGAAGTTTTGGATCACAGAAGGGTTACAACTATGGCAAGGGATGATCAATGGTGGGGTGTCAGTGATGGGGGATACATGGGAGGAAGTTCACATGGGCATATATATTAGGCATATAAATATGCTCAAAGGTTCATGGGGCATTGTCACAGTGGGTAGAGAATCACATAACAACTGAAATATTATTGAATTACCACCCTGGGGAGCTCTGCCACATTCTCTAATGGAAGAGCAACAATCCCCCAAGTACAGGGGCAAGGACTAGTGATGAAAAATGGTCAATTGATGGGCCCTTGCTTTTGATGACTATGTTTACGAGCCTTTTGCTCTTGAATTTGCAACTCAGCCTAATGTTGTAGAGTGTCTAAGAGTTACCATCTGAGAGACTCCTTGTTGCTCAAATGTGGCCTTTTTCTAAGCCAAACTAAGCATATAAAAGCATTACCTTCCCCTCAGCTAGGGACATGACTCCCAGGGATGAGCCTCCCTGGCACTGAGGGATTACTCCCAAGCACCAGCCGGTGATACAATTGGAGAAAGACCTTGAAAAAAGGAGGAAAAGGTAAAGATAAATGAGTGCATATGGCTAAGACTTCAGAGAGGTAATGCTTATGCACATCTCAGCAGGATCTCTTAGATGGCAAGGTAGATATGATCCCAAACAATGGAGCTTCTGAGGGCTTCAGAGACACCCAAGTCCTACAGTCATGGCAGATAGCTCCAGAATTTGGTGCCTTGCCAGGGGGCCCTACTTTGGAGTTTGTGCTCCCAAGTGTGACAGAGTTGGACTCAGATGTGACTTCTCTACACATGCTTCTTCTGTCCCTGTTATCTGAACCTATAGGTGGTGCTGGAGGTGGTAGGTATACGTCCAAGAGACTTTAATCTCTGGGCTGTCCATGTGCCAGCTGGGCCCTGAGCCTCAGCAGAGTTGCTCCACCTAATCTCCAGTTCATTGGACTCACCCAGGACAACCAACAAGGAAGTGTGGATGGACAACCACCACACCAAGAAATCAAGAGAGTCTACAACTGCAAGCAAGAGAGTCCCATCCATCAGCCATATGGGATCGAAGCCACCTCTTAATTAGAGGTGGAGTGGGTATCACCATCCCACAATCCTCAGGATTGGGGAATAAAATATGGACTAGAGTAGACTTACTGGTATTCCACTATAGACTTATTGTGATTCTAGCAATGGAAGAAATTATATCATTGATGTGGAGACAGTGACCATTGGAGGTGCTATAGTCAAGGAAAGGGAAAAAGAGGTGCAATATGGGGGCATTTTCAGGACTCAGAATGGGCCTGAGTGACATTGTATTGCTAGATACAGGCCATTATATATCTTGCCATAACCTACAGAACTGAGTGGTAAGAAGTATAAACTACAATGTAAACTATAACCCTTGCTTAGTGGCAATGAATGTACCACACTAATGAAAGAAGTTGTTAGTTAATGTGGGGAAAAGTGGGAGGTGTGGGGAGTGGAGCAAATGGGAATCCCTTATATTTTGTTATGTAACATTTTCTATAATCTAAGTATCTTTTAAAAATAAATTTAAAAAAAACAATGTAAGCTCCAAAAGAGCAGGGACAATGTTTTCTGTAAGTTCTATTGTGCCTAGTACACTGTAAATGCTCAAAAAATATTGATGATGGGATAAAAATAAAAAATTAAAATAAAATAAAAAATAGAATGTAGTAGAAGCAATGCTATTCCAGTGTTTGAGTGCAGGCTTGACGAATCTGGCAGCTCCCACTTCCTGCCTCTTGGGCCCTCACTCTTGGAATACATCCACATGCTGTGAGGAAGTCCAGGCCACATGGAGAGGCCACATATTGGTGTTCTAGCCATCAGCTTCAGCTAAGGCAGCCTCTGCCACCAGACTTGTGAATGGGAAAACTCTGAGATGACTCCAGCTCTGGCTGCCATCCAACCATAATAGAGGAGAGATCCTGAGCAAGAGCCAGACATCTGAGTCCAGTTAATGCACAAAACCATGACAATAATAATGGAAATGACAATGTTTTTAGCCACTAAGGTTTCTTTTCAATAAACTATTTCTGTGAAATTAACAAAAAGATGCCACTATTATTTCTTTAGCATTTATAATGTGGTAAGCACTTTTCTAATAACTTAACAGGTATGTGATGGCTAGGCTAATGTGTCAACTCGGCCAGGTAATTGTGCCCAGCTGTTGGGTCCAGCAAGCCTGGGGCTAATTGCATCTGCATCAATCAGCAAGATTGGATGAAGAATGGATGACGCTGTTATCCATTCAGTTGACTGCTTATAAAAGGGAACTGATTTCAACATTCGGAGAGAATTTCCCAGCTC
>PVKH010014768.1:0-16355 GCA_004027955.1 Chaetophractus vellerosus
GGCAATCTACT
Organism: Chaetophractus vellerosus; assembly: GCA_004027955.1. Classification (NCBI taxonomy): domain Eukaryota; kingdom Metazoa; phylum Chordata; class Mammalia; order Cingulata; family Chlamyphoridae; genus Chaetophractus; species Chaetophractus vellerosus. The sequence continues at coordinate 12 of PVKH010014768.1, forward strand.
ATCAACAAAGGAGATTGCCTTCAATAAGTAGAGGAGTATCCTTAACCAATCACTTGGGGGCCTTCAAGGGAGAATTGTGGATTTCAGCAGTCAGAAAGAAGAATGTCTATCTCTATTTCAAACAGACAGCTTCTCTTGGGGAATCTGAAGTCACTTTAATCAACTTTCTAAGTTGTGACCTGCTCTATAGGTTTCAGGTTTGCCAATCCCTATGGCTGTATAAGCCAAATTGTATATAAATACACACACACACACACTATATGGTTCTATTTTTCTTGTAAATCCTAATTTGATACCAGAAGTGCTATTTGAGAAACAATATCTTAAGGATGAAATTTCTGGATTTGTTCTGAAGTTTTAAAATGTTTCTCTCAGCTGATTTTATAAAACAGCTGTAATGACTCTATTTCCTATGATCAAGAAAACATTGATAGACCAATGGATGAAATCACCATAGAGATTCATGAAATAACACCACTGGATACTGTTGCTCAAATGCTCATGGGAGGCAAGCCCTGGGTGATAGGGTATTTCATATTTTAACTGAGATTTGTGAAGTTAATAATAAAATCTGGTTGTTATTAAACAAAATTGTGAAAGATTGAGCTCAGGGTTTCAAATTTACATCTCAAGCACCACCAGAAGAACATGAAAGTTACTATGTGTACTCTGAAGGATAGCAGCTGCATAGTTTTTTTGAGTGAGGTGCCAAATTGCAATGCAAATTGAGTTACTTATTTGCAGGGTGTCTGCTGTTAAAGAGAGGGCATTCATCAGGAAGGAATGAGATCCTGAATATTGGAAGGAAGCCATCAATGTGACAGTGATGAAAATGGGGATATTGAAACCTTAGGTTCTGCTCATGTTTTTCCCAGATAAACCCATAATGTTCTGCTCTGAGGAATCAGGTACCTGAACTCCAGTCTGCCCTGATGAATCAGACTTCGTGTTCCCAGCTGAAGAGATTAACTCTGTTTCACCAGATGTAACTGCAATGGAATTCCCTCAATAGTTGGCTTGCAAGACAGCTAATTCCCACTGTGGGAAATAACCAACCCCCATTGCCCCTCTTTATTCTACAACTATAACTACCATGAAGTTCCAAGAGGTCCTAAAAGTTGAGGTATGAAATATGTCCTATTGGTAGGTATGCTGCACTCCAAAAGAACAGCCTGAGTTTTCAAATGTACAGACAAAATTCAGGAAACGATGTGTGGGAATGAATATGAAGGATGTGGGATAATGGGTACAGGAACAAAATTTCCTTCAGGCTGAATTTATTGATATGAGCCCAATAAGCAGAGATTCTGGAATGAACTATGTAACAAGATGGGTTATAAGGGCTGTATCTGTTTGTTCACTTGGTTGGCTGAGGTATGACCAAACAGTGGCCTACATTAAGTGACATTGAAATGCAAGAACTAGCCTGGTATAAAATAGATGCAGGGAAAAAAAGACTTCAAGAGATTGGGCTGTTGGAGTAGATTCATCATGTAAGACCTGCTCATGCCCCCAAGGAATATCCAGAGGACATATATTTCACTACAATTGTAAGGAGTAAATTATGAGAGCATCTCCATCATCCCTTACCCTGGAATCTGCTGTGGTCACTTTCTTCAGTGTATCAGAAATTAGTGTGGAAATTGCTATCCTAGAACTTGGAAAAATCATAGGGAAAATTGCATTCTGATTGGCAGAAGGCAGTGGCAGCACTTAATTGACAGAAATAAGGTGGATGTGACTACCCAGAGGGACAACAAATTAAAAGTTGTAATCAGAATAGTCTGACTCACAGACATGTGGCATTGGCTAGTTGATCTTGGGGTACCTAGAAATGAAATGAATGAGCAGTCTACTAGATTCTGACTTGATATATATAGTGAGAAGGGTTCTAGGATAAGTGCGCAAAAGCCTAACTTGAATCACACACACTCACATGCCAAATCATGGCTGCTCAATCAATTCTCAGACTTGGATCAGCTCACAGACCTAGAACTCCTTGAAACAAGTGAAGTCCAGGAGACATGTGGATTGAGCCTGCTGTACTGCCAACAATTTTATACTTTTAATCTTTCAGCAATCCCCAAATATACAAATAGCCTTTTAACTAGGTGATTTTATGTTGGGGATACAAAAATATTCAGGTATTTGCAGGTTATTGGACTCTGTCTTACAACCGATATGAATTCTGCACTACCTAAAATGTCACTATGATCCCCTAGTAAATGTAGGGGCTAATGGAAGTCAGGTGATCAATAGAGTTTTAGCTCAAGTCTGTCTCTACAGTGACTGCAGTGGGTTACCAATTCCATTCTGTGGTTATTTCCTTAGTTCCAAAATGCATAGTGGAAATAAACATACTCAGTGATGAGCAGAATCTTCACACAGCTCATTGACCTGTGGAATTAGGGCTATATGGTAGGAAAGGCCAAGTGGAAGTCATTAGAACTGCCTCTGGCCAGTAAAATAGTGAAACAAAGCAATACTGTGTTCTTGGAGGGATTGTAGAGATCATTGCCACCATCAAGTATTTGAAGCATGCAAGAGTGATGATTCCTACCATTAACCCATCAACTCTCTTATTTGGCTTGTACAGAAAACAGATGGAACTTGGAGGATGACAGTGGATAATCATAACTTAACCAGGTGCTGACTCCAATTGCAGCTGCTGTTCTAGACATGGTATCACTTGTGGAAATTAATGCATCCCTGGTCCCTAGTGTGGCAGGTTGTGGCATGTTTTTAATCTTAATCAATTCCTTTGGGTGTGAATCCATAGTAAATAAGACCATTGGAAGATATTGTTTTTATATAATATGCAACCAGCTGAATTAGAATGGCTCTAAATACTATTACTACATTTCTTATAGAGAAGGCCCAGAAGGAATACTACAGGACAAAGCTGGAGGGCAATGAAACCCAGAAAAAAAGGAGATAATATCCTTATGAATATGGACATTTGAGGGAAAAGCCAAGGATCCAAAGAGAAATTGCAGCTAGCTTTAGAATTCTACAGTCTTCAAAGTCAAAGTTTTGCCTTGCTGACACATTGATTTTGGACTTCTTGCTTCATAGCAAATGAAATGTTGGAATGGGCACATGCTCATGGAATTCACTGGTCTTACCATGTTCCCCATTTTCCTGAAGCAGCTGGTTTGGTAGGATATTAGAATGGCCTTTGGAAGGCTCAATTACTCTGATAGCAAGGGCGACAATACCTTGCAGTGCTGGACAATGTTCTTCAGGACTCTCTAAATCAGCATCCAGTCTATTGTGCTGTTTCTCCCAGAGGCAGGAAGCATGGGTCCAGGAAATAAGGTATATAGATGGGAGTGGCACTACTCACTATATTACTTTTAACTCATCAGAAAACTTTTGTTTCTCTATCTTCAGCCTTATCCTCTGCTGGTCTAGATGTCTTCTTTCCAAAAGGAAGAGTGCTCCCACCAGGAGACCCAACAATGTTTCCATTGAACTGGAGGATAAGATAGCCAATGGACCACTTTGGGTGCTCATGCCTCTGATTCAATAGGCAAAGAAGGGAGCTATATACTGGCTGCAGAGAATGATCTTGATTATAGGGTATCTCTTAATGCTACCATGCCCTGTGGTTAAAGTCGTTACAACAATACATCACAGCCAGACTACTAATAGCCCAGCTCTGACAGGATTGAAGAAACCAGGCAAATAGCCATGCCCAGCTGATGTGTTTGTGGAGGGTACAGTGAATAAGGAATGGGTAGAAGAAGGAGGTAGTTTTAAATATGAGCTAGGACCAAATAACCAGTTGCAAAATAGGGAGTTATTTCTCCTTTCTTTGTTATGTGTATGTTTTTACATACACATAAAGCAAATATCTTTGTTTTCTCTCTCCCTTATTTCTAAAACATATTAAATAAATTGAATTAATTTTATTTTATAGTATTTAAGTTTCAAGATACAAAGGATAATATTTAATATTTGCTGAGTTCTTGCATCCTCTTCTGATGACAGTGTTAGTACATTTCTGGTAGGATGTAAGACAGTTGAATTATGTCAGGTGAAAGTATGTCCATGCTATTGACACTATTTAGAAATTAGTTATCATTTAGGAGATGTGTATGGTGTGTATTATGTTTTGATTATTATGGTTAATTTCATGTGTCAAATTCTCTGGATTATAGTGTCCAGTCTTTTGGCCAAGTAAGCATTGATTAGTCATTGCTGGCAGCATAGATGGACTGAATATTCATTCCACAAATGAATGAAAGAATTTTCATAAAATTTTTACAGTGCTTAACAGATTGGGTAATATTTTGAAAGTAGGGGAGCAATTGCTAATCAAAATTGGCAGTCGTTGTTTAGATTTCATAAACAAATCCACAAATTAATTTCCTGACTCCAACATACAAATTATAGATAGGTTAGTAATGATTGTTTGTTTGAAAATTAGTCATGTTATTCTTCTCTTTCCACTTAGTCACATCAAGCACATGGACCCAGGAAATCATACTGGAATTTCAGAATTTCTCCTTTGTGGATTTTCAGATGAACTAGAATTGCAGTCCTTTGTCTTTGGCCTCTTTCAGTCCATGTATCTGATCACTGTCTTTGGGTACCTGCTCATGATTCCAGCCACTATCACTGACTCCCATTTCCACACACCCATATACTTCTTATTGTCCAACCTGTCCTTTATAGACATCTGTTTAACCATCACTACAATGCCAAAGATGCTGGGGAACATACAGATACAGATAAGAGTCATAACCTATGCAAGTTCTCTCACCCAAATGTACTTTTTCATGCTCTTTACAGGGTTAGATGACTTCCTCCTAGCCGTGACAGCCTATGACTGCTTCATGGCCATCTGTCACCACTTGAACTACATGGCCATCATGCACCCCCAAATCTGTAGATTGCTGGTTCTGGGGTCCTTGACCATGAGTGCCTTGCACTCCTTGCTACAAAGCTTAATGGGGTTGTGGTTGTTCTTTTGTAACCACTTGGAACTCCTCCAATTTTTCTGTGACAATGATCTGATGATCCAACTTTCCTGTTTTGACAACTTCTTCAATGAAATAGTGATGAATTTTGCAGTTAGGATGCTGGTTTTTGGTCCCTTGACTTGTATCATTTTCTCTTATTCAAAGATTTTTTCCTCTGTGTGTACAATCTCATCAGTTCAGGGGAAGTATAAAATATTTTCCACCTCTGCATCTCACCTCTCAGTGGTCTCATTTTTCTTTGGTACACTCCTAGGAGTGTATCTAAGTTCCATTGCAACACCAAAAGCTCACTCAACTGCAACAGCCTTGGTGATGTACACTATGGGCACACCCATGCTGAACCCCTTCATCTACAGTCTGAGGAATAAAGAAATGATGGGGGATCTGAAAAGAATCTTCAAGAGAGAACTCATCAAATGTCATTTCTTCTGGGGCATAGACAGTGCCTGTCATTACAGGGCTTGAAGCCTCAGAGCCAGAGGCTTTGATAATTTCATGGAACAGGAACTTGCCCTAAATTCACATATAGCCTTTAATATGATGAAGAAAACTTTAAATCATACTTTGTACTACCATAGAAAAGGGTTGTGTGTTTTTAACTTCATTTTTAAAATTTTATAATAAAAAAGTTTCAAAGAAAATATAGGGGATTAATATGGCAGTATTGGCCTTTGGTGTGTGGTGGGGGATGTGGTGTCCATTCCAGTGCTCAGTGCCCACCCAAAAAAGAGTAAATGATAAAAGAAAGTGAGTAAAATTATAACAAATAGGAAACTTGATTAAAACATATAAGTGTGGTTTGTTCTAGTCTAAAAGTTGAAAATTTCAAAATTAATAATATCTCAAAAAGTTTAAAGCTGATTGAATAACTCAATAAAAATGGAAAATATAGGAGATTCCCATACACTCCATCCCCATCACATTTTTCCCTATTAATAACATATTTTATTAATGAAGTACATTTGTTACAATTGATGATCAAATAATGAAGCATTGCCACTATCCATGGACTATAGCTTACATTATAGCTTGCACTTTGTAACACACAATTTTACAGGTTTAAAAAAATGTCAAATGGCCTGTATCCATCATTGCCATGTCATGCAAAACAATTCCAATGTTCCCCAAATGCCCCATTTTACTCCTATTCTTTCCTCTCCTTAACCTCATAATTACTGTGGACCACTGAAAGAATTGCATTTGATGATTATCATCTTCTCAGTGAAGTAAGAAATCTAGATGTTCATATTCAAAGGAACATATACATTGGGGTACAGGACTGGGATGCACATTTCACATATTTTATTTGACAAAATATGTGGCTCTTTCCATTTCTTTAAGCAAAATGTCTGTCTTTCTATACATTTTCTACTAAAATTAAAGGGTATGCAATTGAAAAATCTATATATTTACTAAATCATCAGATATGTTGTCTCCTTTCTCTCACTTCACATTAAAAATAAGTTTTCAACAAAAATATTACTCACATGGAAGAGTATATTATAAATATTCAGCTTGTTGAGATTTATAAAATAAATACCCCTGTAAACCACAATCTTAGAATTTCCCATGTCTGATCTTTTCTAAACATCTTCCCAATATTTGGAAAACCACCCTCCTAACTCTAAATTATATGTCAATTTTGATTATTTGTGCAGTATTTATAAATAAATTATAACTTATATTATTATTTGTAAGCTTATTTCCCTGACTTTAACCATATTTTTAGATATGGTTATAGACCATCCATGGTCATTGGCTCATGGTAATATTTTGTGTTAATATATTTAAGTTTATGTATCCCACTATACTGTTGTTGAGCATTTGTTTAATTTCCATTTGGCAACTCTTACCAATAATGTTCCTCGAACATCATGGCTTATGTCTTCTCAGAATGCATGATGAGAGAGAGTGGGGATTGATGGCAAAAAAGGAAGAACAATCCACAACTAGTGTCCTCAACTGAAGAGGCAAGGAACTTCTATGACTCAAGGTTATCAAGGGAATCAGAACCAACAGGTTTTAAGGTTCAGTGCACTTGAAAAAGTAGAGTTTCCACTCCAGCAGGCCCAGAGGATAAAGCATCAATCCACAAATGACACAACCTGAAGTCTTATGGCAATTACCCTGGTGAGTTTCAGACCTGGGTCTGACATGGATTCTCTGTAATCCTTTCAATATTTCCTTCTGTAATTGAAATGTTTATTAATAAAATGAAACTCTGCTTTATTTTGGGAACAGAGAATCTATTTCTTAGATTTCACAGGCCCACAGATGGAAAGGATGGAATATATGCATAAATTATTTTGTGAGGCTTTGGGGATATAGTGATAGGGTGAATGTATTTTTTTTAATTTAGTTTCTTTTTATGGTGAATAAATTTTACATGAAGGAAGAACATATCTTTTTTGAGTAAAGTGGGTTGACTGTGGTAGACCAAATTATGTACACCCTCAAAAGACATGTTCTTACACTTAATACTTGTTCCTTTGGGTGCAGGTCCACTTGTAAATAGGGCCATTTGAAAACATATTATTAGTTAAGGTGTGGGCTAATATGTGAATAGAATATTCTAAGATCCTATTTGGATAAGACCAAATGGACTCAGTGTGATCTTTTATTCTTATTAGTAGAGGCATTAAAAATGCCAGAAGTCAAAGGAGCAATCAGGAGGAAACCATGACATTGCCATGTAATAGAGAACTGACACAAACAAAACTACTGAAGCCGAGGAGAAAAAATGACATCTCCCATGCCTTGATTGGGGACTTCTGGCCATAAACCCATAAGCCAATAAATCCTTGTTGTTTAAACCAACCCAGCATGTGCTCTTTGTCATAGCAGCCTGGAAAACTAAGTATTTGAGGCATTGAACATGTGATTGAGCCAAGCCCAGAGCAGGAGCTGAGAAAGAAGAGAATGTAGTGAACCCAGAAACCCCAACCAGAGCTGGAGACTTAACTAGTGTAAGATTTTCATAATGGGCTTCTCTTGTTTGTGCCTTGCTCTGTCTTCTGGGATTTAACTGTCACCAAAACTTCTTTCAGTCCCTATCTATAGTCTAGTGCTTCTCAACCCTTATACTACTATGACCCCATAAGGAGACATTTTAGGTATTTTAAACAGTCAATTTCCTCTCCACATGTGAAACTGTAAAAACACAGACACGTGTTCAATTTCCTGTGATCTTTTTTATGGTTATCCATGACTGTAATGTATAAGAATTTTTGTTTTCTCTCCAAGCCTCTTCTTGCTTCTACCCTCCCTTGCCTCTGATCAATTCTGGCCTTATTTACTGTTGGGTCCATGAAACCACTGGCTCCTAAGCTTTACTGTGCAAACAAATCACCAGTTGATCATATAAAATACAGATTTTAACTCAACAGTTTAAATTTGCTGGGATGGCACCCTGATGTCTGCTTTTCTGATGAGTTCCTGGATGAGACTGATGCTGCAGGTTCATGGACTTCACTTGGGATGGTGACTTTGCAGAAGATGGTGTGCTTGTGTCCATCACATTCATAGGCTAAAAGTGGAGAATGTATCTTGGTGGTACTGCAATACCTTGTGAATAAATTTTAGTCTCAAGCTGATGTCCTGCAGGCAAGATGACCCTCCCCTTTTATCCATTACATACATGGACTTATCAGTATACAGATGATGATCTCGGTGGAAATGGACCCTTGTCACAGCTCAGATTCCTGACTGTCACCATTGGTATATTGCTTTGCAGGTCAAGAAGCTTTCCTGTCCCAAAAGTGCTCACATATGCCTGTAAACATATCTCGATTCAGTTTTTGGCTCCGATATAGCAGGTGTTTGGATGTTTGCTTACTTTTGTATCTCTCTTCTGGATGTCTTCTACTTTCTCTTGGCATTTCTTCATGCACAGTAGTTATCAAAAAGAAAGTGCCATATCACTGGTCTGATTAATACAAAATAATGTTGAATCCAAGCATTTTTATACCCAGGCAGTTCTTTTATTAGTGGGCCATTTTCAAAACCAATCAACTAAAATGTATGAGAAAAGTGTGTCTAGTTTATATAGCTAGGGTTGAAAATCAATGGCAAATAACCAATAGGTGATTAAAAAGAGATGCTAAAAATTGGAGGAATTTATTTATCCACACATCACAGGTCTAGGATTATGGAGTCCAGGGCTGTTATGGAAACTCAGTGACACTGTTAAGAATTCCATCTCCTTTTAGATTACTCCATATAAGTCTTTCATCCACATGGTCACAGACTAGCTGCTGCACACTTAATCCATATCCTGCTAAGAATGACTGGGAGGATATTTAGGGATGTCATACAAAGAAAATTGCTGAATTGGTCTTTTTCAAAATTCACTTTGGGAATTATAATATCTATATAGAAAAGTGTCATAAGCTCAATGAATTTTTCAAACAAAAAAAACCATGAATTTATTCCATGTAACCAGAGCCCACCAATAAAACAGATCATAGCCAGCCAGTGAGAATCTCTGTGCCCAATTACTGTCATCTGTTCCACCCTTAGGCAAACCAAGATTCAGACTATTAACACCAAAAGTTTTATTTGTGTTTCTGAAATTTAAATAAATGGAATCATACAATGTATTTTCTTATTTGTATGGCATATTTGCCTATCATAATATTTGTAATTCTGTCTTTTTTCTGTTTATAAAATAAGAACTTACATGTTTTCTTAATAACACCTATAACAGGCTGCAGATTACATCTTCCTGGACAAATATGTGGCATATGGTATGGTAAGCAGAATAATGTGCTTCCAACAATGCCCATGTAAAAAAATGCTCAGATTCACTAATGATGAATGAAAATACAATTAAAATATCCAGGAAACCTAATGTCCTAATAAAACTAGTTTGAGAAATAAATTATAGATGCCCAGAGGTGGAGAGGATATGTTAAAGTATGAAACCTATAAATTACAAAACTAAGGTGACTTGTCCCATAAGGGTCTCTACTCTTTGGTTTGTTCTGGGGATGCACTCACCTGAGACCTAACATTCCCTGTTTTGGGAGTATCTGCCCAGAAATATGAGATCAATTCACAACCTCTCCTGCATCCTTTGAACTTTAACTATTACTGTCATGTTTCACTGGGATGAATACAATGTAGGGAGTGAGGACTCCTTAGGGAGTGTTCTCACTTTAAACAGTCTCCCTTTGAACCTTACCTCTGCCTCTTCACTACCTCTTTGGCCATGAACTAGAGACCTACTTTTTGTACGTCTTTCTTTCCTCACCTGTAATGAAGGAAAAATGATACTAATTTCATCAGAGTTACAAAAAATTAAATGACATAATATGTATAAAAAGCTTAAACAGTGCTAGCAATAGGATTTGTGGTCATTTTTAGTCAATGCTTTTGAAGTTCTTTTCCAGGTCAAAGGCTTTCACTAATTGAATATATTTGTGTTTTTCAGGTCCAGACTCCACTCTAGACTTACCCATGCACCAATCTATTTATCTCACTATTCAACAAATATTATCTCAGCATGAACTCCATATAAAGATCTTTGGCTTGAACAACAGGAACTTATGGGGTCATCGTTTTGAGGCTAGGCAAAGTCCAGTATCAAGATGTCCTCAAGAGAATGTTTTCTCTCAGAAGACTGGTTTTCTGGGGCTGACTGCCAGAGATCATTTGTCCTTGGTTTTTATAACACATGGCAATGCAAATGGCAGCTTCTCCTGACTTTGCTGGATTCTGTTGACTTAGAGTTTCTGTCTGTATTTCTGTGTCTTTATCTCTGTGGTCTTCCCTGTAGGGCCTTCAGTAATAGAAATAAGGTCCATGATGATTCAGTTGGGCCACACCATAACTGAAATAACTACATCAAAAGGTCTTATTTATACTGGGCTCAAACCCACAGGAGTGGATCACTTTAAGTATATGATTTTCTGGGGTATGTAGCTCCAAACCAACACAGAGGTAAATATAAAATCAAAGAAATATGTGCCATATAATATTTCATTTTAATTAGAAATATTAAAAAGAAATTCTAAAAAATATTTCCAAGCTAAATCCACTGAAAAAGCCTAGATATAATGACAACCATTAACAATGAGCAACTTTAGTGCCCAGATTGTGGTCTCTGAATACTATTTCCTACTAAAAGGTACCAGAAATCCTTGGGGGAATAGCTGGTTCCAGGTCAACAGGAAGGAAATGTGCAAAATTAAAATGAAGGATGTTGTGTCAGTTAGCAAGTGCTCCAAGACAGCTGTGGTCAAGTCAAAAGGACTTGGGAGAAAACTAATCAAGTAATGGGTACAGGTAAAGATGATCAAGAGCTGTTAAAACTATTACAGGAAAGGTTGATAGGACTTATTAAAATAGATGGAACAGTATGACACCCCCTTGACCCACTGATCCATCTTTGTATCGCCAAAGGGGGGACAATGCCATACCATGATACTGATGGGATACAATGGAACAGAACACTACCTATGAAGTAATCTTTCATCAAACAAACAATCTCATCAAGTGTCTATTCTCACTAAAGATATAGGAAAGAGGCAGGGGTAGTGAACAAAGGGAGATTAGGTAAAAACCAAGGAAATATATAAAAAGTATGGAATTTAGTCAATAATAATGTAAAAACAAAACAGGCTCCCAAGCCACTCCTTACTATATCTCTACCACAGAAACAAATAAACGTGAGTATTTTTAACAAAGTATTTATTTCCTTTGTGCTGATTCAGACTGGTACTTCAAACCCAAGGCAGCCCAAAAAATTAAGATATTTTAGGGAAAAAATGTTTAAGAGACCAACCAACCAAATGCAATGTGTGGACTTGTTTGGACCATGCTTTGTGCAATACTATTGTATAAAGACTTTTTGAGACAGGGAAAATTGAACACAGTCTGGGTGTTAGATGAGACTAAGAAATAATTTTCTTAGGTGTTAAAATGATATGAAACAAAAATAAAAAAATAAAAAATAAAAATAAATGATATGATTATTTTGAAAATTAGTCCTTATTTATTGGAAATACATATTGAAACATCAATGTGTGAATTTATAAGATTTCTTGAATTTGTTTAAAGTACTCAAGCAGAAAGTAAACAACAACAAAAAATGTAAGTATAACTAAACCCAGAAGGGTAGAATATAGACCATGATTGAAATTGTGCAGTACATGTTACTATTTTGTCTACTGTTGTGCATGGTTGACATATTTATAATAAAAATTTTGAGAACTACCAGAAGAGGGGTCAGCTGTGCCCCAAGAAAGGACAAAGTTAAAAGTGAAATATTGGACAAAGGTATTCCATGCAAGATCATTAATAAAAATTGCAGTCACAAAGGTGGATGATATATAGTTTAGAAATAAGGAAATACATATTGGGGTGAGTAGGAAAATTCAGTAAAGTAGAAAGGAAAGGAAAATGACCCAGATGAAGAAGGGGAAATCTTTGAGTTGATTTCATTCTCATGACCTCAGAAAACATCTTTGTAAATGGGTTCCCAGGGCAACATTTCCAAAATAGGTGCTTCAGAGGATAAACATAAAATGCATGCAAGGAAATTCATTTACATATATTTTAATGAAGTTAAAAGGGGAAATTTTAGGTTGTATATGGGTTGATAGAATAAATATTTTAAAACAAATTACAACCATAAGATTGCACAACTCCAGAATGGAACCCTAATATAAACAATAGATTATAGGTAATAATGTTATTATAATTTATGAATTGTAACAAACAGTCCACATTAATGCAGGTGTTAATAATAGAGCCAGTGTATGGGAAATCTTTATTTTCTGCATGATTTTCTGTAAATGTGTAACTTTTTGAACAAAAAAGTGTGAAAAGACAACCTACATAGAAACTGTATACCTGATAAGTGTTAAATATACAGAATAAACACAGAATTCTTACAACTCAACAACAAATTCAAACAATACAATTAAAAATGGGCAACAGCTTTGAAAAAAAAATATTTCTCCTAAGAAGATAGATAAATGGCCAATAAACATATGAAAAGATGTTTGACATCAGTAGTCATTAGGGATGAAGTACTGATACATGCTAAACAGTTGATGATTCTTGGACACATTATGCTGAGTGAAGGAAGCCAGACACAAAGAGTCAAATATATGATTCTAATCAAATGACATATCCAGAATTTATAAATCCATGGAGACAAAGTGCAGATTGGTGGTTGTTAAGGTCCCATGAGAGGAGAGAATGTGAATGAAATGTTTAATGTGTCTGAGGTTTCTTTTAAGGGTGATGAAAATGTTTTGGAACTATTAATAGATAGATGTGGTGGTGGCACCAATTTGTGAATATACTAAATGCCACTGAATTATTCACTTTAAAATGCTTATTTTATGTTATATGAATTTCACCTACATAAAATTTCTTGGGAAAAAAAAGGAAGGAAGATCTGTTAAATGCTCCTACATGAAAAAACCTTGAAGACATCATGCTGGTTGAAGTAATACAGATACAAAAGAGAAATGTGAAATACTTAGAGGAAGCAATTTCATAGAGAAAAATAATAGATTACAGTTACAAAGTGACTGAGGCAAGGGGAATGAAAATTACTGCTTAAAGTTTCAGATTTTATGTTTGAGGTGATGCAAGCTGTAGTTAATGTATGTTAGTTATAGTGCAATATTCTGAATTCATTTCTACCAGTAAATTGTATACTTGGAAGGGATAAAAACACAAATTTTCAGTTGTATTTATGTTTCTGCAATAAAATTTAATATTTATATATTTTAGTTTTCTTATTAGTCCACAGAAATAAATTATACTGGATCTATTAAGTAAATTAATTGAGCATCCTTTAAGGATATGAGGGGAAATTAAATGAGACATTCACAATAAGGTACGTGGCACATAAAAATCTCTAAATATATTACTCATAAATACCAATCATTTATAGATGAATGAATAAATCAGGTCTAAACTTGTGTTACAAGCATAATTCCTAATTGCTTTGGAATAGCACAATAAATGAAAAAGGTGTAGCATCCATGGTTTTACATGAAGTGAATACAGTTCCACACTTTGTTGTAGAGGAGAATAGCAATTTTCTGATGGCAATTAATATGCCTGTTTCCTCAGCCCATATCTGTGCTTTGGAGAGCAAAGAGACCTAGTCTTTTGGAATGAGACACCCAGTGTTACCTTTGGATTAAATTTTAAGTCAACAGATGTGGTAAGTTGTCACCAGGTTAGAAGTATGGAAGACAAGAGAGTTCTTGGATGCAGAATATTAAAACCTGTATTCCCCTGACTCATAACCTGGTGTTTGGAGAACAGAGAATAAGTAAGAAAAACTTTCATTCTGTCCAGACCAGGGTCCCACAGTGAAATGATTGTTCAGTGATTGGAGTGACAAAAGGAAAAGGTACCTAATGAGTAGATATAGGGAAGCTGTAAATATCTTCTCTCCTACTATTTTTATCCTGTATAAACTTGGACTGGGCAGCACATGGTTGTATCTTTTGGGGGTCCTAAGTCTGGTTTGGGGTCTGATGCCTGACTCTTTCCTGCTGTCTTGTTTGGGGATAGAGCTTCATTCACAATCCCCAAACTTCCAAGGAGGAATTTCTACCTCCTCAGAAAGAACTTCTTACAGATTCTATCCAGTTGAATCAGAGAGCCAAGTAGATCCTGCAGGGAAGAGTCGGGGTGGATTGAAGCCAAAAGCTTTATCCTGAGCTCATCTGGGAGCCAATCCAACCTAGCCCAGACCTGAGAGATCCTTGTACTTGTTTTCCCACTTGCACAGTTAATGAAAGTTTTTAACATTATTTTAAAAAGGCAGTGTCTAATTTGAGTCAGCAATGCAGGGCTTGTTTTGGATAAGAGATGGGAATGGAAGCCCAAGTAGAAAAGGAAATTGCCAGCATAGAGCAGTTCCAGGAAAAGCAGAATATCTGCACCAGGATTTTTGCAATTAAATGGGAATAGGGAGATGGAATATTAGCACTGGCAGAATGTGTAGTGAAGTGAGTCATTGCTTTAACATTTCACATGAGGTATATTTAAGTAAGTGTCTAAAATTCTGGGAAATATCCAATTGAGATAGACATTTTCTTGCAATAGCATTTCCCAAGACATATACTCTTACACTGGGTATTCACCTAAAAAGGCTGATTTGATTTAATGGGTCAAATGGGATATACTACAACATTTACTTGGCAATTGTTCTTTTATAGTTGAAGTTAACTATAAAACTTTGTCATTTACTCTCCTCATTGTGAATTTTTTATTCAATTCTTTACTTTTATGTACTAGGGCCGGATTTTCTTCATCTTCTTTTTAAAAAATAATCTTTCAAAGAACTGGAGATTTTTCTCCAACTTTGCTATTTGTTATTTACTTGTACTATGTCTGTATAGACATTTAGGGGAATGCATGAATATCTTTCAGAGTTACATTTTAAGTTTCTCTCATTGCTTTTCAAACTTAGAAATTTCTGCTTCCATTGAGTTAATAGATGATCATTTTATATTTATTGCCACCTGCCACGACCATTTCATAAAGTGCAAAGTTCTCATCCAACCACACTCATAGACAAGGTCCGAGTGTGGTGGAAGAAGACTCAAGGAGGCCTGATTCCTGGAAAAGGACTTGGCATAGCAGGATTTGGGACTGTGGTTTTCCTCTTCCCAATTTGTGTCCTACATTTTTCACTGAGTGGGTTTCTGGGAATTGCCTATGCTGAGAATGTCTAAATTAAAACAATTAGAGATTGTATTTACACCAGAAACCTAAAAAAAAATTGATGCCCAGTGCCAACCATTATGACTCAATTCGGACCTGCCTACATGATTAATGGCAGGCCCTGGTATTCACCCAGGGAACAAAGAATCCAAGAAAGACTCCCTGACACTGATCTACCTTATACAGGAATTTATAATAATGATGAAAATAGAATAGTGAATAAAGATGGAATGTGGGTAAGATTTAATAGTTTGAGTTTCCTCGAAAGATTGGCTAGATCAGGTCCCCTTTGTTGTACATTGTCAGTTCGAGAAAAAATAGATTTCCAATAAGTGCTACTTAAGTCAGATTTTTACAATAAGTATTTGAGAGATAAGATTAGAAAAAAATAGCTCGCTTGCAAAAACTTGCAAAAGCTTAAATAGATTTTCTGGTAGTATAAAATGTTACAAAGACTTAACAACCACATGTCTAGCGCCTTTTAAGTTGAGCCAAGTATAATAGTTGAGCCAGGTATAATTAAGGTTTATGTTTTAGAAAGACTGTTCTGTACCATGTTCTGAACTTGATAATTATTTGATAATCTGATAAGTTTCCTTTCTTACCACACACCATAGTGTGCTTGGCCTTTTGCCTATTTATGCAAGTAGCCTGC